>JAUMJL010001897.1:0-48584 GCA_033558185.1 Dromococcyx pavoninus
CAGAGGAGATGCACCGGTGCTTCTCTGCATGCCAGAGAGTGCGCCAGTGCTGGCTTGGGGATCACCAGCATCCCTGCATCCCCTGGGACACTGGGGTTGTTGCTGCTTATGGTTTGGGCAGGCCTGGATGGACGGCTGGATGGCTCCTGCTCAGGCTGTGCTGGAGATGCGCAGGCAGCCAGTCCTGGAGCCCAATCATGCGGCAAAGCCAGTGGTGGAGGCATTATTCCTTCATCTGGCCACCGCTGACCACCACCGCGGCTCCTGTGCGCAGCGTGAGGCTGAGCTGCTGCCATGACACACAGCGTCCTGCAGCACTGGAGAGGATTGGAACCATCCAACACGGGAGGTGGGAGCTGACTGGGATGGTAAAAATGACCGTGACCTTCACCTTGCCAGCTAAGGGCTTGGCGCAAGCAGCTGTGTTCACCAACACCAACCCGGTACAGCCGCAGCAGCAGCTCCCTGCTCCCCTCCATGCAGTGAGTGCTCAGTACAGCTGGGTCCCAGCACTCGCCTTGGCACACGGCTGTGTGTCCCGGCCCTCAAGAGTCCATGCATGATGCAGCTCCAGCTTTGCTGCCCAGACCCCCATGATGTCCCCCACGGACCCACCAGCATTGATAGTGCTTGGGTGGCTATGACTCCTTGGGGCTGCTGGGGACTTGGTCATTGTCCCGGGGACACAACCACTGTCATGGGGACATGGTCACTGTCCTGGGGACATGGCCACAGTCCTGGGGACTTGTGCACCATCGTGGGGACAACATGGCCTCTATCCTGGGGACACGGCCACCATCCTGGGAGCATGGGCGTTCATGTGGGGTGCAGGGCCTGGGGGTGCCGTGGGGGAGGTGTCAAAGCTGCAGCCCCACACGCGGGGAGCGTCTGTGGGTAAGCGGGGGGGGGGGGGGGGGGGGGGGCGCTCAGTCTGATGGGGAGCGGGGGTTGCGAGGGGAGCGGTGCCCCCGGGGTCGCTCGGTGCCCCCGGTCCACCGCGGTGCCCCCAGGTTTGCTCGGTGCCCCCGGGGCGGGCGGTGGCGGCGCGCACGTGGCCGGGCCGGGCTCTACCCCACCGCTCCCCCCTCTCCGCGTTCCCATTGGCCCGGCCCTCTCTCTCCCGCGCTTCCATTGGCCCCGGCGCCCCTCACGAACAAAGGCCGGCACCCGCGGGGGGCACGGCGCGCCGCGCTGATTGGCGGGGCGAGGGATGGACGCAGGCAATCTCCGCCCACTTATGCCTTATTAGGGCGGGCGGTGATCGCTCATTCATACGGGCAGCGGTAGGGCGGGGTCAGCGTGTGGCACCGCCCACGGCCGCGGCTGAGGTCGGGCGGAGCGATACGGCACGGTACGGTTCCGTACGGCTCATTAAGGCTCGATATGGCTCGGTAAATCTGGATATGGCACGGTAAGGCTCGGTAATCATCAAATCTTGGAATCTCAGAAGGACCTGAGTTGAAAGAGACCCCCAAGGACCATCGAGTCTAACTTTTGTCCCTGCACAGGACAACCCCGACATTCACATCGCCTGTCTAAGGGCATTGCTTCGGGAATATTGTCAGGCTTGGCGCTGTGATTGTTTCCCTGGGAAGTTGTTGTAGTGCTCCACCACCCTCTGGGTGAAAAACCTTTTCCTAATGTCCAGTCTAACTCTCCCCTGGGACATTTTCCTGCCATTCCCTCGGGTCCCGTCATTGGTCACCAGAGAGGAGAGATCAGCGCCTGCTCCTCCTCCTCCCCTTGTGAGGAAGCAGCAAACGGCTATGAGGTCCCTCCCTCAGTCTCCTCCAGGCTGAACAGACCAAGTGACTTCAGCCTCTCCTCATATGATTTCTCCTCCAGACTCTTCACTGACTTTGCGGCTCGGTAAGACACGGTAAAACTCGATGCATGTGACACGCGTGGGTACAGCAGCGCCAGGGCTCACGCAGCAGCTATGTCCCGTGTGTGTGTGGCCGCATATTCCCGCGTGGATCCCTGTGTGTGCCCCCCTGGGAGCATCCCCTGCTGCAGACACACGTGGGCGGCTGTGCCTTCCCTGCATCCCCATGCATGAGTGATACTGGCAAGGGAGGGGGACACGAGCTTCCTGGGGCCGTACCGAGTTTGGTCCATGCACAACCTCCCCCAGCCTCAGGGGCTCTGCATTCCCCCAGCCCAGCCTCGCTGTGCCCACAGAGGTGGGAGACCTGTGCAGCACCATCCTCCCCCTACCTTGGTGTCACCCACCCTGAAGTCCACCCCACGGCAGGCACTGTCTGCAGGACCTCCTGCCTAGTGTACTGGAATATTGAGGAGACACTGGAGGGTCCAGCACAGCCTCCTGCAGCCCTCCAGGTCGTTTTGTGCTGTGCAGTCTGTGCTGCTTCTTGCCTGGATAAATTTCATGGATAAATTGCCCGGATATCTCGTGTCCCTCTCCTTCGTTTTCTTAATAGTAACCATAAATTTATTTACATTTCCAATCTGCCAGGTACTCGCATGACACACGGTGGCTTCCAGCCTGTGCCGCAGATATGGATTGAACTTTAGTCTTGGAGCAATTAAGGTGCCTGAAACTGCACTTCATTAATGGTTGTTATGCAATAAAACCAATAAAACTGCCCTTATTTGCAATATAAAAATGCAATTTGTTTTAATTTATGTTTTTAAATACTTGCTGGGTTGTTCCCAGGCTCTGTCAGGCATCTGTCTTCAGGGCTGGCTGTGTCCCTTGGCTGCTCAGCAGTGGGTGCTGCCCCACGGGGAGGGGAGACACGGTGCTCTGGGTGGTGGGTTGGTGCAGAACCCTGGGTGCATACACCTTTGGGCTGTAACGTGGGATGGGTCTGCCCCAGCACCCTGGGGATGATGGAATGGTTTGGGTTGGTAGACACGTCAAAGCCCATCCAGTTCCAACCCCCTGCCAAGACACATCCCACTGGATCAGCCCCATCTGACCTGGCCTTGAACACCTCCAGGAATGGGGCAGCCACTACTTCTCTGGGCAAGCTGTGCCAGTGCCTCACCACCCTCATGGTGAAGAATTTCTTCCTAATGTCTGATCTAAATCTTCCCCCTTCCAATTTAAAGCTGTTCCCTCTCCCGCTATCACTCCAGGTCCTTGTAAAAAGTCCCTCTCCAGCTTTCCTGTACGCCTGTTCCCCCAGGACCTTGAGGTGGAACCCCTCACCCTGGAGAAGGGAGGGCAGGGACACCGTGGGGACCTCGCAGTGGTGCATGGAGCCCCCAACCCAAGCTGCCACTGAGGTGAATTCTTGAAAGAAAATATCCACGAGCAAGGAAGGAAGGGATGGATGGATGGTGGGAGTTCTGGTGCCTGCATCCCAATGGGCAGAGACAAAGAGGGATGGTTTCCTGGGACAACATCACCCATGAGAGCTGGAAATGTGCCTCAATGCAGCTTTGCTCAGTGCGAGGGGTGTGTAAGCATGCGTGTGCAGATGCATGCACAGGCATGTGTGCATCCGTGTGGAGGTGCATGGACCCCAGGACCCCCTGCCCAACCCCCTACTGCTGGAACCCTGGGGGGGTTGCCTTTTCATAAAACAGTAATCTGCAGCCAGCCCTGAGCCACCTTTTCTAATTACAGTAATTGCAGCTCCGGCAGCCCTCCGGGGCTGTTTATTCTCCACGGCTCCAAATCCAGGCAGGAGGAATCTGGGCCATTGGGCAGGACTGGGAAGGGCTCTGAGCCACAGGGGCTTCCCAGCAGCTCCTGCGGTGGGGATGCTGCCACTAGCTCTGCTCCTCTTTTGTGCCAACAAAACAAACAGGGCCTTGCTCTGCCCTTTGCTGCCTCCCAGGAGCCAGCAGGAGAAGCCATGTCCCTCACCGTGCGAGCTGAGTGGGACTGGCGGTTGCCAGTGCAACCTCAGTGTCCCTGTCCTTATCCCAGTGCCATCCTATTGCCCAGCTCATGCTGATGGTGGGTGCATTCCTGTGGATGCAGGGGCTTTAAGGGCTTTCCGGGGAATTTTGCACTTGCTCCCAGCAGGTTTGTTCTCGGGAAAGTGCCCGGGAGGGTCTGGCCATGGTTGGGACCCCCACAGAGAACTGGGCAGAGCCCCTGGCTCACACTGGAGGCAGAATTTGGCCTTGGGCTCTTTGAAAAGGCTGAAGGCACCTGAGGAGCTGGAGGGAAAGATGGTTCCTGGGATGGGCACAGCCTCATGAGCAGCAGAGCATAAGGAGAGGACCGTGCTGGGCAGGAGCTGCTGGGGTGGGGAGATAAATAAAATAACTCTCGGGAGGAGGCAGCAGCAAGAACGCAGCCGCTGCTGCAATATCGGGATGTTATTGCAAGCAATAAATGTATTTTCATCCCTTTGCACTGGCGGCAACTGCCCTTGGCAGCAGCTCCTGCTGGCAGCTGCTGGGTGCCACCCCTCATGCCATGGCCAGCTCTGCTTTCCTGCATTTTAGTCCTTATTTGTCTAATACGTCCCTTTCAGAGCCCATCCCTTTTCCCATTTGCTGAGCAGCGGTGCATTGCTCCCCAGGTGATCTGGGGGGAAGGAAGAGATTGACCAAGGTGGGGACTGGTTCTCCCCCAAAGCGAGGCTTCTGGGAAAGGGGAGTGATGGGGGCTCAGCCCAGCTGAACCTGGCACTGGGGAGGGGGTTGGAGCTCTGTGGCATCCTGGGCAGCACCCAGCACTCGCCTTGGAGTGCAGCCAAGGTGTCCCTGGTCGTGTCCCTGGAATGCTGGCAGCTGGGCATCAGGCCACTACAGACACCCGCCAGTGGGATGGGCTATTTTTGGAGGGGATGCACGTGCCAGCAATGTTCCTGCAGGATGGGTTGGAGACCACCTGGCATAGATTGTCCCAGAGGGCTGCAGGCAATGCCAGCCCCAGGTTTGCCCCAGGAAGGGGCAGCTGCCTTGCCCACGGTACCATGGCGTGGGATCTAGTTATTTGGCAGTGGGAGTTGATGGATTGCAGATGAGAGCAGCTGTGGGTGGTTTGCCCTGCAGTGGTGCTGGGGACACAGTGATTGGAAATGAATTGTCCTGGCAGTACCAGCCAGCACCACCTGATCTGTCTCAGTGACCCATGCCAGCAGCTCCACCCATGCTGGTGACCTCTTGTCAGTGTCACATCAAGCTGGCTCTCACTCACCCATGCTGGTGACAGGGTTAGGGAGTACAGGGGTGGCACAGCAGGGACTGCTTCCCCAGCATCCCCATCCCATGGTGTGAGGGCTCATGGCCTGCTGGCTCTTGGTGCTTGCCAGTGCTCCTGGCTACCAGTGGCCGCCCAGCACACGGAGAAGGCACCTGAGCCCTTTTTTCTGCCAGTGCTGAGTTAGGGGCCATGTAGCTCTAATTGGATAAACATGATTTCCCTCTAACTCATTGCAGATGTCTCCTAAGCGGCGGAGCAAGATTCTTTTCCCCTTCCCCTTCCCAGCTCTGCCTTCCGTGATGCGTGCTCAGGCACCCATGGGTGGGAGATACCCAATCCCAGCCCCATGCCAGCACCCCTAGCCTGTAGTGAGGTGCCAGGGCAGGGCTGTGGGGTTCTCCTGGGCGCAGGTGTGTGTGTGCACACATGTCTGTGAGTTTGCACACGTGTATGGGGTGCCTGCACAGGTGTTAGCACAAGTGTGTGTGGGTGCACGTGCATTTGCATGTGTGGGGTGAGTGTGTTTGCACCCTGCTGCATGCTGGCCGCAGGGATGGCCCTGTCCTGGGATCTGGAGCTGTGGCAGCTTTTGGGGGACAGGCATGGGCCTCTTTGTGTGTTCCTGGGGGCAGAGGGGAACCCCACCAGCAGGTGAAGGTTCCCTCCCCTGCAGGCCCTGCCCTGTAGCTGGGTACTGCATCACATGTCGGGGTACCACATTGTGTGTCCAGGTACCATGTCCCGTATTTGGGTACCACATTGCGTGTCCAGGTATCACAACCCATGTCAAGGTCCCATACCCCATGCTCTATAACATGCCCTGTGTCCAAGTACCATGTCCCACATCTGGCTACCACCCCCTGTGTGTGGGTACAATGTCCCATGTCCAGGAGCATCCTAAGGCTCCTCTGCTGGGGATAAGACAACCGGCTGCGGGAGCTGCACCCTGAGTCACCTACATGACCAGAGTATCCACTTGCCCAGTGCCTGGGGTTCCCTGCCTGCCTGCTCTCCATCTCCTGAGCGGGAGAGGGAAAAAAAAAAAAAGGAGAAAGAAAATAAAAGTAAAGATGCAGGGGGCTCTGGATGGCTCCCCTGGGGCCCTGCACCACAGCAGGTTGGAGTGGCACACGCCAACAGCACACTGCCTCTGGGATGGAACGAGCGGTGCTTGTATAATTTGCGGCAATTGCAATGGGTAACCACAGGAATTTGCTCTACAAAAGGTTTTCAGGGAGGTGAACGCGCCTGCTAATTCCCTCCAGGTGCTGCACAGGCTCCGAAGCCAGGAGCAGCAGCATCAGGCTGTGGTTCTCTGCCTCCCGTGCCCCGGCTCTGCCTGCATCCCTGCAACTGAGGGTCCCCTTGGGGCTGTCGCTGCCCCGGTCTGGGGGAGCCCCGGTTGTGGGCTGTGGCATGAGGGTATGGGGGGCAGTACAGGGCATGGGATGTGAGTGCTGGCAGGGGTTCAGCTGGGCAAATGCTGATGCAGAGTATGACTTGGGCAAGGGGCTCTGCAGTCTGGGAGCCTGGAGTGCAAGGGTTTGAGTAAAATGCTGGCATGAAGGTGGTGATCCTGAGGGATGTGTGTGCGTGTGTGTGCATGGGGGTGCCTGTATGTGTGTAAGTATGGGCATGCCTCTGTGTGTATGTGTGTGCATCAGTGTGTACATGTGTGTATGTGCACGTGTGTATGTGCACATCTGTGTACCATCTGTGTGTACATGTGTGTCAATATGTGCATATCTGTGTGTGCAAAAGTGTGTGCATGCAAATGTGCATGCAGCTGTGTATCCATGTGTGAATATATGCATGCATATGAAGGTATGTGTGTGTACACACGTGTATGTGTGTGCCTGTGCATGCATCCGTGTGTAACCGCGTGTGAGCGTGAGTGTGCATAGAATCATAGAATCACAGAATCGCCTGGTTGGAAAAGACCTTCGAGACCATTGAGTCCAGCTGTACCTGCCAATTCCAAACCAGATCCCTGAGCACCTCATCTACCTGTCTTTTAAACACCTCCAGGGATGGTGACTCCACCACCAACACATACATCTGCATGTACCTGAGCCCATGTCAGTGCATCAAAAACAGTGAGGCCAGCAGGGCATGTGAGGGTATTCTCCCCCTCTGCTCCACTCTCATGAGACCCCACCTGGAGTCCTGTGCCTGGTTCTGGAATCCCCAATGTAAGAAAGATGTAGAATTGTTGGAGCAGGTCCAGAGGAGGCTACGAAGATGATCTGTGGGTTGGAGCACGTCTGCTATGAGGACAGGCTGAGAGAGTTGGGCTTGTTCAGCCTGGAAATGAGAACGCTCCAGACCACATAGCAGCTTCCCAGTACTGAAAGGAGCTCCAGGAAAGCTGGAGTGGGGCTTTTTACCAGGGCTTGGAATGATAGAACGAGGGGGAACAGCTCTAAACTGGAAGGGGGAAGCTTTAGATTAGACATTAGGGAGACGATGACGGTGCTGAGGCACTGGCACAGGTTGCCCAGAAAAGTGGTGGCTGCCCCATCCCTGGAGATTTTCAAGGCCAGGTTGAATGGGCCTTTGAGCAACCTGATTCAGTGGGAGGTGTCCCTGCCCATGGCAGGGGACTTGGAACTGGATGGGTTTTAAGTTCCCTTCCAATCCAAACCATTCTATGATTCTATAATCCCATGATCCGTGATTTCATGATCCCATGTGTGCTCGCCTGTGCCCTCTCCCGAGGTGCCCCCAAGCAGGAACCCCGTTTCGCTCCATCACCAGTGTGCCCGGAGCAGCGAGCGCGGTCCTCCCAGCCGGCCGGAGCAGCCCCACCAGGCGCCGCTCTGCTCCGATCGTCTCGCTGCTCTGCCCGGAAGCGCCAGCGGAGCAGCGGAACCCGGAAGTGCCGCTGTGGCCGGTACCGGGGCTGCCATGGCGGGCACGGGCGGCTGAGTGGGGAGTCGTGGGGGCGGCTGCGAGCCGGGTCTTGCGCCGCGGGGACCCCGTCCCGCCGGGCCATGGCGGCTGCGGCTGCGGGGGGCTCCAACTGGGGCCTCATCATGAACGTGGTGAACAGCATCGTGGGCGTGAGCGTGCTCACCGTGCCCTTCTGCTTCCGACAGGTGAGCGCCCTGCCGAACCCTACGTTCCCCCCTCCGCCCCGCGGTGCTGGCGGGGCTTTCCCCGGGCAGGGGCCCCCCGCGGGGAGAGCCCGGCCGGGCACCGAGTGGGGGCTGCGCCTCGAGGCCTGGATCTGGGGGGGTAAAGCTGGGGAAGGAGCTTGTGTTCAGTTTGGGGCCCTCACTACAAGAACAACCTTGAGGGGCTGGGGTGCGTCCAGAGAAGGGGAAAGGATCTGGGGAAGGGGATGGAGAACAAGGCCATGCCTCGAATATTGTGTTCAGTTTGGGCCTCTCACTGCAAGAGGAACATTGAGGGGCTGGAGTGTGTCCAGTGAAGAGAATGGAGCTGAGGAAGGGGCTGGAGAACAAGTCTTACGAGGAACAGCTGAGGGAACTGGTGGTGTTTAGTGTGGAGGAAAAGGAGGCTGAGACCTCATCAGTGTCTACAACTCACTGAACGGAGATTGTAGCAAGGTGGGTGTTGGTCTGTTCTCTCAAGTGACAGGTCACAGGATGAAAGGAAATGTCCTCAAGTTGTGCCAAAGGAGGTTCTGATTAGACATCAGGAAAAAATTCTCCACCGAAAGGGTGGTCAGGCACTGGCAGAGACTGCCCAGGGAGGTGGTGGAGTCCCCGTCCCTGGAGGTGTTTGAAAGATGGGCAGATGAGTTTCTCAGGGATCTGATTTAGTATGGGACAAACATCGTTGGACTCGATGATCCCAAAGGTCTTTTCTAACCAGGCTTTTCTATGATTATGTGGAAACCCTGGGGAGCTGTATCTGCCCCGAGAGCTGCCTGCCTGCTATGGGGCAAGGGTCTGGGGTCTGAGTTGGGTAGTGAAGAGGGGACTGAGGAGGTGCTGAGGGCATCTGAAGGGGCAGAGGAGGGCAGAAAGGAGGGCAGAGGGGGTTGAGGAGGTACTGAAGGGATCTAGGGGGCTTGAGGGGGGCAGGGAGGACGGCAGAAGGGGTTTAAGGAGTACAGGGAGGAGGGTAGGGGGGCTGAGGAGGTGCTGAGGGGGTCTGGAGAGGTTGCAGGGGCTGGGGAGCACAGCCAGAGGCCACATCTACCCTTTTGCCCCTTGTCTAAATTCAGTGGGTGGTTCAGTATTCTGTGGTGGTTAGAGGGGATGGCTGGTGAAGGAAACACTAAAGATGGATATGGAGTGTCTATTGTACCAAATTGCTTGTTTTTCTTTGTGGTGAGGTCTCTGAGTAATCATTTCTGCCCTTCTTTTGAGTGGAAGGGAAAAGAAAATTAAGGAATCGCTCTGTATGACAGATGTGGGTGGGTTCAGAGCATTTGCAAACCAGCTGCTGAGCCCTGAGTTGTGCCCTGCTCGCCCTCACTGGGAGCTGCCACTGTCCCTGTGGCCCTGCCAGGTTTAAATACAGCAGGAAAAAAGGTGGCTGTCATTTGTATCTGTCATCCCTCATCCCTGCTTAAAGTCATCTGCTTAAAAATGTCCAGTGTTTAACATAGCCTGCAGCAAATGCATGAGCCAGCAGGGCTGGCAGTGCCTGTGGTAATGAGTTCACACCATCACATCATTTGAATTAAGTAATTTTACAGCAGAGTTTGCAGCTCAGGCTTAGGAGCAAGCACTCTTTCTTCTCTGTGAACCTGCAGAGAGTGCTGGGATGGGCAAGGGGATGTTCTGCTCCACAAACGGCTCCCAGTTCACTCTTTGGTACTTACACTGGTGCGGCTGGAAGCTGTGGGAAGCAGGCAGCTGCTCCGTGGTGTCCTTGGGCTGCAGAGAGGGGAAAATTGAGATCGTACATCACATTTCTCCAGGCTCTCTGAAGTTGAGGGAACTCTCATAGCTGGGAGAAGCATGGTGGGAAACATGTGCGGGAGCCTGAAGTCGATAAAGGGCGGCAATAAGGCAGTGATTGACCTTAATCTCACACCTGTCTCTTTCCCTGTTTCAGTGTGGCATCGTCCTGGGAGCTCTGCTGCTGATTTTCTGTTCTTGGATGACTCATCAATCTTGCATGTTCCTGGTGAAATCAGCCAACCTCAGCAAGCGCCGGACATACCCTGGCCTCGGTGAGGATTTTCAGCTCTAGGCCTTGGTGTTTTTCTTTTAACTGCTGTTTTACAGTGGCCTCTTTAATTTACAACTTTCACACTGATATTGTTGGAAGAGCAAATGTTTTCTTGATGCAGTTTTTAATTTGCATTGTTTTCCTCTGCTGGCCTCTCCCCGGCCCTCCCCAGGGAACATGAGGGTTTAATTCTGCTCCCGACGGTGGAGTTAACAGGCATGGAATTGTTTTGGCTCTGCAGGGCAGGAGATGCCGCGCTGGCTGATCACACCCCAACTTTTCGGGAGCTGGCGTAGCGGGTGTCTGGTGTAAATTATTGGTCTCGGCACGAAAGCCGCGAGCTTCCCCACCCAGTGTGCTGCTGAGGACATTGGGTTCTGCCAGCGGAGAGCCTGGCACAGAGCTCAGGCTGCCGGGATCCGAGCTGCGTGTGCCTTTATGGCAGAGCAGAGGGGAAATAGCGCGCAAGGTTCCAAGCGGCTGAGAAAATAAAAACATCTGCAAGATTCATGTGTGGGTTTTTGGCAGAGCCTGCCTGCCCGCTTCCTCAGAGCTTGTCGCCTTTACGCCGGCACTGCGCTTGGCTTGTGACCTCTCTTCTGATTCTGACTGGCTTGCGGGGCAGGAGAAGGTGGTAGGGTTCCAGTCTTCTCTGTTGGCACATGAAACAGCAGGAAAAGTGGTCTTTACTCTGTTTCACTTGTTCCTCCTCTGGAGGAGAGAGCTGGCTGGCATTGCCGTGGGTAGAAGAGCTGGGAAACGCGTGGCTCGCTGGCTGACCGTGTTGTTGACAGGGGGGGTTTCCTCCAGCCTCGGAGTGCCGAGGTGCTGCCGCCGGGCTGCACGTCTTGGATTCTGCCAAGTTACATCTGCTGGGAACTGGAAAGATCCAGAAGTTCTGTGGTCTTGGAGGCTGTGCCTACGATGCTGGAGGGAAACTGGGAGCCTGCAGGCAGCGTCTGCCTTGGCCTCGCTGCTCCCAGTCCAGGCGCCTGGCTTGTGTCTCCCTGCCCCCTCATAACACATCTTTGTGTGCCGCTTCCCCAAAGTACAGAGAGTCCTCTTCACCTTGGAGTGTCTCCCAGGAAGAAGGGATCCTCTGCACTTTTGGAAGCCAAGAGGCACGAATATACAGAGAGCCAGTAATGCTTCCAAACTTCCTGGCACCTCTTGGCACGCTAATGCTGGCACTGAAAGAAATGCTCCCTCCCTCTGCCCTGGGAGAGGTGCCACCGGGAGGAACAGCCCGGGGAGGAAAGGCAGCGCTCCTAGAGTGCATCCTAATGCCTCGAGGTTGAGCAGTTCCACACAGACGGCCTTTGTCGCCATGGGCTTGTGCCCGGCTGCATCTGTGAGAGGTCCTGGCAGCCCCTGCGGCTGATTCCGTGGGAGGTTTTGGCAGCGCTGAGAGATGTGCGAAAGTTTTGCAAATTAACTGCAGGCAGCCAGTCCCTTCCAGAGGAACGCAGAGAGCAATCGTTATGGCTACAGAAGAGCCAGGGTCATAGAGGGCTGATATCTAGCCCAGACGCCTTCACTTGGCTTCACTCTGTGCCTGAAGGGGCTGAGTATTGGAAGTGTTTTGCTCTTTGCTGTTCTGCACTGTGTGGAAGGGAAAGGCCTTGGGCGAAGCTTGGACAAAAAGGAAATGGGTTGCAGTTCCCAGGCAGACTTTGACCAGGAGATGAGTTAATACCTCCCCAAGTGGGCTGGGTCTTTGCAGACCATGCTGCATCCCTGGAGGCAGCCCAACTCTGTGCCCTGTGCAGAAGGGTACTGAAGCACAGCCTGCCCCATGCTTTAAAAGGGCTTCTCTAATTACTGAGCGAATTCAACTCTGCCCAGCTCGTTAGGCATCTAATGATTCTATTCCAAAGATGCTCGACTGTACAATTTACTTTACAGTCATCACCTCCTTCCTCCTTGAGAAGATAAAGGATCCAATGTTTCCAGTGTCATCTGGCATAACATTGGGAGGCTCATTCTCATGAGAACACTGCTCCAGAACAGCCACGGAGGCTGGTGGTGTCTCGGCATCTCCGCTGTGGCTGTAGGTGGTACCTGGAGGTGCTTGGCTTTCTCTGTGAAGTGAAAAAGGAGCACACAGGAGAGCGCAGCAGCGACAGTCCTTCAGGCTGGTTTGGTAACGACCCAGTCTCTAGGAGGGATGTTTTCCTCTGACTGCTTCCTCCCTCTCATTCCCAGCCCTTTGGCTCTGTGACTGAACCCCCAGGGCTGCTGCCTTTCCCCTTTGTTGTCGCAAATTCCCAGGCGAGGGCAGAGCTGGAGGCTGACGGCACAGCCGCTCCTGGTGCTTGGGCAGCGTGCCTGGTGGCGGCTGTTCCTCTCGCCTGTCACCAAGCCATCGGCTGCTTTCGGTGCTGCCCTACGGAGCAGCTCTGGTTTATTTTCTTTTCTTGCCATCCTTTTTTCTTATTCTGTGGGAGAACATCTTGTTTCCTTGATTTTTAGCTCAGAGTCAGAGTTTGCAAGTGAATATTTAACATAGCTGAAGATGCTTCCAGCAGCAAATAAAGCCTGCAGGGATATGTGCTGTACCTTGAGAGAAGGCACAGGGGAGCCCGAGGTGGTGGTTTTCATGTCGGGCCTCTGCAGTTACAGGCCAGCAGAGCTGGGTGGTGCGGTCTGTGCTTGGAACTGGAGGTCTCAATTCCCATTCTACCCAGTAAGATCTAAAAATACAAGCAGAGTTTTCTTGGCATTTTCTTTTTAAGAGAAAACACAATGATTTAAAGCCTACTGATCATTTTCTGCTACAAGCTACAACCCCAGTATGGGAGGGGAGGAAAAAAAAGTTTCTTGGCAGCAGCACTGTGGTGTGGGTTGGGAGCACTGGGTATTCTGGGTATGGGATTGAACGTTCTGGGCACCATCTCAGCTCTCCCATCCAGCAACGTCAGGCGGCTCAGTTATAGTGGGAAGATAAAAATAAAAATGAGAGTTTGATTGAAATCTTGCACTGCAGTAACTTTTCACCACACAGCATCTTATAGATGCATATTTTCTCTTCCGTGCTGACTTTCCTTTAATGGTTGCCATGTGTGACTGCTACTTCACACCACTTTTTTTTCAAATAGGAGAAGAAGGAAGAAGAAAAACCAACCTGCTTTCTAACTTTTCCTCATCTTTGTTCCCCTCTTATGTGGGTTTCGGTTTGCGGAGGGCATGTCTGAAAAAGAAAGTGGGAGGGCGGGCAAGGGAAACGGCCCTGAAACACAACATTGATGGGCTCCTGCTGCACTGCCCTTTGTCACTGTGGTTGTTTAATGTTGAAATTGCCTGTGTGCTGTGTTCTGGACCATTCTTTGGCTAACTGTAACTTTTTTTTTCTCTTCTGTCAGCATTTCATGCCTATGGAAAAGCAGGAAAAATGTTGGTGGAAACAAGGTAATTTGCCACTTACTTAAAGCTTCAACAGGTTGGTTTTCTTTAGTGACAAATCCTGCTCTGTAGCCTCTTGTGGCCTTGCTGTGCTCTCATTTCTCACCCTCCTGCCTTCTCTGCTCGCACAAGTCTTTCTTGCCACCTGGAATTTAAACAAGAGCATAAGTGAGATTCCCAAAGCCCAGCTTGCAGATGTCACCCTGGCTGTATCACACCCAGTCCTCAGTGGAGACAGGAGCTCTTCCCAGACAGTGGGAGCACAGAAGTCGAGGAATGAACTTGTCTCCTGCTCTGCTGTGTGTGCTGTGAAATCATGGGCATGTTACTTGTGGCTGTTTTCCAGGGATGAAGTCCCTGCCAAGATTGCCATGAGTTAGTGGGAGGGAAGGCTTTTGGACCCTTATATCCACCCTTCAGTGACTGTGGTTCTGCCTGCTCCTTGCAGGCTCCTCTTTTGCGAGACAATAGGTGCTGGGAAATGCCCTGCAGAGGAAGTCCTACCTGCATTTTGGGACAGACTCCAGTTCCTCAGATGACCCCAGTGCAGGTGGAAGCTTCCTAACAGGTCTCGCTGAGCAGTCATGTTGGGCACTGGGATGTCATTCCAGCACTGCCTTTTCCAGCAGGCATCCTTTGGTGGAGCCCAGGATAGTCAGCAATGCTGGCTCCTTCCTTCTTTCCAGCTGAAAACTGCTGCACAGCACTAAAAATACATAGAATATTTCAGCACAGGAAGGACATGGATCTGTTAGAGTGAGTTCAGAGGAGGCCATGTAGAAAATCCAAGGGAGAAGAGAAGGCTCTGGGGAGGCCTTAGAGCAGCCTCCCAGTACTGAAAAGGGCTCCAGGAAAGCTGGGAAGGGGCTCTTGATCAGGGAGTGCAGGGACAGGACGAGAGGAGAAGGTTTTAAGCTGAAAGATGGAAGATTGAGATGAGGTCTTAGGAAGAAATGTTTTCCCGTAGGGTGGTGAGGCACTGTCCCAGGTTTTCCAAAGGAGTGGTGGCTGCCCCATCGCTGGAGGTGTTCAAGGCCGGGCTGGATGAGGCTTTGAGCCACCAGATCCAGTGCTCCTGCCTGTGGCAGGGGGTTGGAACTGGTTGCACTTTAAATTCCCTTCCAACTCAAACCATTCTAGGATTCTATGAATTCTTCTGGATGTTCCTTGGAAAACACGGGGTGTGGTAGGATCCTAAGCAATCCTCAGCTGTTGTGGTTGTGCAAAGGGTGTAGCCCTTGGGACCCTGTTGGGGCTAAACCTTTCTTGTAGCCTTTTGCCAGCGGCTGCAGTGTGTAGGATGCCTCTTGCATGAACTGTAGCAGTGTTCTGACACTCGTGTGTCAGTTCTAGGAAGATCCAGTCGCTTCAGGCTTGGTTGTCACAGTCCCAGGCAGTGTCTCTAAGGTAGTCCTGGCATTAACAAAGCCTCATTCTCTCACAAGGGCTGCGTGGAGTGCAAATCCACTGGGAATGTGGTTGCTCACACCTACCTGCCTAGGAACAGGAGCTGTGTTCCAGGTCCTGCTCCCGACTCCTGACCTGTCTGTCTGTTGTTTTCACAGCATGATTGGACTGATGCTGGGAACTTGCATTGCTTTCTATGTTGTCATTGGTGATTTGGGGTCCAACTTCTTTGCCCGGCTGCTTGGATTTCAGGTAAATAAATCCTCACTGGATCACATCTACGGTGCAGACAGGGGTCCCAATTCTTTTTGCATCAAGCCGTGCGTGGCTGAGATACAGCAAAGCATGTCCTGCCTTAGCAGAGTGCTTCGCAGGCATTGTGGGGTCGTCTCGTGGTAAGCTTTAATTGCACGCCTCGTGCACACGGCCTTTAGCTCTGTGAAGTCCTGGAAGCTCAGACATGTGGCGAGCAATCAGATATGTAAAACCTCCAATAAGGCATTTCCAACAAAGGAATTCTTTTTAACTTGGTCTCTGTTAATTCTGGAGCATTTTTCAGGAGGAGTTGATGATTCCTGTCTTAATTCCTGCCCTGGTTAGTGACAGACAGTTCCTCTGTCTGAGCTCACACCCCTTTGCAGCTCTCTAGTCCACAAAGGATTTCTCTCCTGTCCTTTCATGGTTTGGTGGCCAAAGTTACTGTGTGCCAGCCTCCCTTTAAAGCTGAAGGAAGCTGTGTGATGTCCCTGGCGCTGGCTCGGGATGTGGGGTGGTGACGGGGTGCTCCTCGTGGGCAGGAAGCTCTGGCTGCTCCTCCTGCAGAGCTGTGAGCAGCAGCACTTGGGCCTTGCAGAGAAGCACAATGGACATGTGGAAGGATTTTTGGCGGGGCTGTTATCTGCTCCGCCTGATGCTGCTAAGCCCCGATTAAGGGACCGTGAAGTTAAAAAGACTGCGTTGTGGCTGTAGCCAAATTAGATATTAAATATTTCCAAGCATTTCAGAGTGTTCTGCTATAATAAATACCAGTGCCTGGTTTTGATTAATTTTTCTGGATCAGAATTTTCAAGACTTCAATCTCCTGTCTCCCAAGTAAGTTTAGTTTTTATTTAATTGCATGAAAATAGCTTGTGCTGGATTAGCATTTAAATACCCCCCCAATACATCCACATCAGGATGGGCTTGTCACACGCTGTATAGAGCAACAGTGGCACCCAGTGACTGTGTAAGCTAATCACAGACCTAGCCAGAGGAATGGCAGGCTTTCAGCATCAAGTCTAAATAATTACAGAAGCAGGAATCTCGCGTTTGAAATCCATCCTGGCTTTGCATTGTTTCTCACTCTGAAAATCAGCTGCATCGGGGAGTTATTTTGCTCATTTGCTGGGGTGTTTTGAGTAGCCCCTCTGCTCCAGTTCTCAATGCAGGGCCCTTTTCCAGGTGTCAGGCAGCTTCCGGATAGTCCTGCTCTTTGCCGTCTCACTGTGCATCGTCCTTCCACTGAGCCTCCAGAGGAACATGATGGCCTCCATACAGTCGTTCAGTGCCATGGCTCTGATCTTTTACACCGTCTTCATGTTTGTGGTGAGTACTGAATGCTGTTTTCCTGTTGTTGTAACACAGATGTTCCCACTGGCACAGCCTGCAGGTGCAGGGCTCAAGTTTAAAATGTCCTTCTTGATAATTAGTGCTGCTAGTGTCGGCGTAACGAGCAATCTGGGTGCCTGTGCTGGTGGAGGAGGGGAGGTCCAGGCTGTAGGAACTGGCCAGGTCTGTAAACTATTGCAAATGCTGGGATTGTGGTGGCACAAATAATAATAAACTGCGAGTCTTGTGGTTTCTTCTGCTTGTTGCTGTCTTATAATTTAGGGCTCTGAACTTTAAACCAAAGGGTGGAAGATGTGGGGGAGAGTGCCTGGAAGCAGGAGGACTTTCATCATGTGTTAGCGTTTTGCCTTGAAAACCTCAATCTTCTAATCCGTGGGGGAAAGCAGCTCTTGTTAGGAATACAAGCATGTACTTTGCACGCTTTTTTGGAGCTGATGGTTAATGCCTTTCAGGCCGTAAGTGGTTTTATTTTTTAGACACCAGCACTTCTATTTTTTAAGCACTGAAAGCTTCGTACAGTCTTAAGTCTGGGACGTGGCGTGTTCTTGTTCTTAGGTATATTTCTAGGGAAGTTTTTCTCTGGATTCTGGGCCATTTGGATTCGGCAGGGTAAGCTGAGAGCTACCCAGAGCTGGTCCTGTTTGGCTTGGCCAAGCCCTGTTGTAAAGCACCATTTACTGAGAGGTGGAGACTCTCACTTGCTTTTTAATCACTTCAAGTTTCACCTCACGGCTGCTCATGTGGTTTGCTCGTGGAGCCCCAGCCCTACCTCTCCCAAATTTTGGTCCTGGAAGAGTTGAAACAAAAGGAGTAAAAGGGAGGTATGGAAATTCTTTCCACGTAACTTTTTTTGGCAGATTGTACTGGGTCAGGCTGCTGAGCTTGCCTCTGTAAGGAGGCTGGGAACTGTAAATGAGGGTTCTACAAAACTGCTGTGTTCCGGGAGCTGCACCTTTAAGAAAACCACAACATTTCATGAGAGTTGGCTGCTCTAAAATGTAATCTCTGGGGATTAGAAAAACCCCATTCAGGTGATATTATAAACAGGCATTCAGACATATTTACCTTCTGTTTCCTGTGCAACCCAATGCCTGCCAGGTTCCCTGTTGGTTGCAAAAGAGCTCCCCTGGCTGTCTCTGGGTGCCTTACCCCCTGCTTTTTGTGAAGTTTATCCTTGTCTTTGGTGAATGAGTGGTGGTAAATGGCTCTGGAATAGCAAGTGGGGTTCTGTTTTAGGAACCTTTGTTTCTCTCCACCGAACAGGTGGATGTTCTTCCCATTTGGATTTAAAAACATGCTTAAAAAGTGCAAAAGAAATTTCTGGGAACAGTAATTCTCATGGTTAAATGTGCCAGTGGAAATCGTTCCACCCTGCTGCGTGCTCTGATCTCTGATGGCATCAAACAAGGGGGGAATGCTGTAGAACTCTTAAAATACACCCTAGGATTCTTGGTGGCAAGGGACCCTTGGAGGTGGCTGGAAGCTTTAATAAGGTGTGTGGGTGGGGTGGGGAGCTGGGGAATCTGACTAATAGCTGTCGGGCCGTGGCAGGCAACGTTAGCTGTTCCTTGCAGAGCTGCCACACACTGCTTTTTATCCCAGCATGGGCATTAATGCTGTCATGAAGTTGTTTTGGGTTGGATCTTAACCCCTTTTCTTTCTCTTGGCTGCAGATTGTGCTGTCGTCCTTCAAGCATGGCCTCTTCAGTGGGCAGTGGCTGCAGCGTGTTAGTTATACTCGTTGGGAGGGCATTTTTCGCTGCATCCCCATCTTTGGCATGTCTTTTGCCTGTCAGTCGTAAGTACCTGCCATTCCCACTTCTGGCAATTGTGGTGTGCAATGGATGAGTTTTCATGAGGGAGGAGGGTCGTAAGGATGTGTGAGGGATAGATACCATCTGTTTTACAGCCTGCTGAAGGACAGCATCTCGTTGTGACACTTCTGTTACCTGGATCATAGAATGGTTTGGATTGGAAGGGACCTTAAAGCCCATCCAGTTTCAACCCCCCTGTCACGTGTCAGGGTGCTCAAAGCCCTATCCTACCTGGCCTTGAACACCTCCAGGGATGGGGCAGCCACCACTTCTCTGGGCAACCTGGGCCAGGGCCTCACCACCTTCACAGGAAAACATTTCTTCCTAAACTCTCATCTCAATCTCCCCTCTTTCAGCTTAAAACCACTCCCCTCATCCTATCCCTGCACTCCCTGATCAAGAGCCCCTCCTCAGCTTTCATGTAAGGCTCCTTTCAGTACTGAAAGGCTGCTATAAGATCTCCCCAGAGAGATAGGGGAGGGAGTTATATTTCACTTGGGAGTTAGTGCACTTGAGCCACACAGGATCATTCGGGCCAAACACATCCTGAGCACAACACACGTTGCTTCTGGTGCAGCTGTGTAAGTGATGGATTTCCCCTGTTCCTCGAAGGGAATGATTTCGTACCAGGAAAGGCAGCGGGGCTGTGCCACGCAGGGCCCCTGCGTGGTCACGTACACTTACAGCTGCTCACTGCTTCCCCAAATTTCTTTGAGACTACTCAGGATATCGCACAGTCTTGGACTTTGGGGAGTTGTTTGTGCATTTCCAGTTCCTGGCTTTTAGCACTAGGGGTTCTGTGGCACGTGAAAGGGCGTGATGGCAGAGCAGGCTATTTTCACGTTTCTAGCAGCATTACCTTCTGCACCAGAATGGCAAATGAGCAAGACGTGCCTGGCCAGAATAGTAACAGGCTTTAAATAGAGGTGTAAATCCAAATGTGGACACGGAAAAGACCATCCTCGTTTGGAAGGCTGGCAGAGTCGGGCTCTCCCCCCTGTAGTTCTAGCAAATGGGTAACGTGCCAACAACAAATGAATGTGACAGATAAAATTTGTTCAGACTGCTGTGTTTACACCCACGTGCAAGATCCAAATCATCATTTTCCACTTATCGGCTCTCTTGGCAGCTCGGTTCCCACCCGAACAGGCTCCAGTCTTGCTGTTTAATGTCACCATTACAACTGGCAAAGGGAATTGTGTTCTTTTACAGCTTTACCTTGTTAACATTGTGGAGTTTTTAAATTCCAATTTCTTTTTCTTATGGTAGCCACGCAGTACCAAGTGCAGTTTTGCTGGAAGTTGGAAATAGAGGGAAATTATTTGGTCTGGACCAGTGTGCACATACCTAAATATAGGCTCCCCTACAGCACTTACGTGGCAAGCTCAACCTAAACATGTGTTTTTTCCAAGCATCAGGGCAATGCGTTGTCCCCAGCCTAGGCAATTTTTATGTGTTATTCTCAGTTTAATTTTTCCAACCTCTGGATCACAATAACATAAAGCAGAATTCCTTTTCTTTCAGCATGTAAATGCAGCATACTGTAAGGACAAATATTATTCTAGCTATTATAACTATTATTTTAGCTTGAAAAACTTGACCCTGCTTTACTTGTGATTTCAACACCCTTTGTTCTTTAAAAGCTGGCCTGTTGTTGGTGAAGTTGCAATGTAGGTCACTCCTCTACACTTTCGTAGTGTAGAGCTGGGAGCAGGAGGACTAAACAGTTACTTCTGCTGCAACTTCCTTGCGTGACCTCAGTCGTGTCACTGAACCCTCTAATTACAGAGGAGTCAGCAGACCCTTCCAGGAGAAAACTCCAGATTTCTGGAGATGGCTGTTCTGGTGCAGATGGATGCAAAAATGCTGAAATCGCAGGGATAATAAAAGTCAGGATGTTGTTTGTTGGTGCTGTGAGCATCCGTTTCCTGCAGGCTGGTTTCGTGCTCTGCTCAAAAGAGAGCCTGCGCAGGGTGGGTCCTACAGGGAAGGTGAAGAGCAGATCCTCTGTGAAGGTGAAGAACAGATCCTCCAAGGCAGCTCTGGCCATCGCTGAAGCACATCTGCGTTCTCCGAGGTTCTTAACGCTTGTGCTGACTTGCCTGTGCTCCGCCCAGGAGGAGGCAGCTGCTTGGGCCCTCCTGGAGGTGCAGTGTGACAGATAACATGGGGAGGGATCCCTGATCCTCCGCTGGCCTCCAGTGCAGACATTTTGCTTAAAAATAAACCCCGGGCCTGTCGGGACATGCTGCCTGTTGCATGCTTCATGTCTTCTCCCTCTGCCTTGGGGAGGTAGTGATGATCGGGAGGGCCCAGCAGTGTGTCCTGGGGGCCAGCAGGACACGTGCTGCTCCTCAAACCCGAGCTGACCAAACAGTGCTGTTTGGTGGTCGCAGGAGGCCTGGGTGCAGCTGGACTTAGCAAAGCACTTCTCCTCATGTTGCTGCTGTTGCTCCTGCCCTAAGATGATCCTGGCCTGGCTGTGCCATCCCACGCACCGCAGAACCTCTCTGCTTCCCTCCTTTCTTCTCCTTCCTGGGTCTGGAGGTTTGGCTGGCCCCCTCCCCTTTGTGGGGCTGAAGTCTGGGATTGTATTCCGTTGATCTAGTAGAAGTTGCTGTGTTGAGGGCAGGGAAGGATCCGAAATGGGAAGAGTCCCAGGAAAGCTGCTCTCCTCAATCTCTGCTGGTAAATGGCTGTCATGGTGCTGCGTTCGCAGCCCCAGTGTGTGTCTTGCGGGTTCCTGCGAGCCAATGCTCTCAGCTTCCTTTGTGCTGAATCGTTTGACGTTAAGGAATTAAGGGTGAAGGATTTTTCTGCTTGGCCTCAGCCTGACACACTTTCTGTTAATGGCTTTGTGCCTGCTGGAGCTGGGGATACCCCTTCCCATCTACTGGATGCTCCCCCTCTTCTCCCGAGGGTTACTTCATTAACACGAAGCCAGGATGTAGCCACTTGAATTAAAGTAACAAGAGGTTAATGAGTTGCTAAAATATTCACCTGATGTCGAAAAGTACATTCCACATGCTTTCCAAGTCTGTAAATACCCCAAATCCCATGTAATTGGTGCTCCCAGCTTTCTATGAACGGAGCTCCAGCAGCAGCACTGAAATATGACAGGCGCTGCATTTAGTTTTGTTTGTTTAACTTTTCTTTTAGACAGTGCGATGCTCTAACCTTCTTCCTGCTTTTACTCTGTAAACACTGCGTTGCTTTAATTATCAGCATAGAGAGCTCCAAGAACAATAATCTGCAGTGCGCTGCCTGGCCTGGTGCCACTGGTGTTTCACTGGAACAAACGGTCATTCATTTTGCAACACTTTTGAACCAAAATGTTTACATCACACGTTCAGCTCCACGTGGTGGGGTGGGGAGAGCAGGAATATTTTTGCAACACTTAAAGTTATGAGTGTTCTGAAATCTCTTGGCATTAGCAGTATAAATTGTGGAATAGCAGCGAGTGTTTATTCTCCATAGGGGGAAGGTGTCAGGGATTCTTTGCTGCTGGGCTGAGGCAGGGAACGTGCTGGAGTTGGGTTTTTCTCTCTCTCTGCAAAAGGTTTCCTTAAATAATTTACCCTTTTCTACAGTCAGGTCTTGCCTACCTATGATAGCTTGGATGAGCCGTCTGTTAAAATCATGAGCTCCATATTTGCTTCTTCCCTAAATGTGGTCACCACCTTTTACATTACGGTAAGAAACTTCCCCTTCCCTTTCCTTGCCAGCAGTTACACTCTGTAGGGGCAGCAGGGGTGATGATTTATCTTCAGATGGGGCTGGTTTCTGCTTATCTGTATTTGTTCTGAAAGATAAGTCATTTCGCTGAAAGCAAAATTAGATGGGAGATGATGAACCCAACAGTGCAGGAGGCGATTTGAGAGCCCAGGTTTTCAGAGTGGTCCATTTCCTTGGGCGGAGGCAGAGTGGAGACCCAGCTCTTCCATGTCCCTCAGCCAGCTCTCTGCCTTCCAGGGCCCATCCTGAAGTTGGAGGTGCCCCCCGAGTTCAGCAGAGCTGCTTTCAGCCTGTTGCAATTGGAAGGATGTGAAGGAAGTTATGCCTCATAAAGCACCAGTTAATAAAACCGAGTTAATAATTCCTGAGAAGAGCCTTTCCCTGTGAGCTAGGCTGCTGCGGGGAATCGTTACAGCCCCCCCTTTGTTGGAGGGGCTGGTCTGTGGGCCTGGCAGCAAGCAGAGTCACTGCTTTGTGTCCTGGGCAGTGGCAGCGTTCCCTCACTGCAGCATCCTCCATGGAAGCCCACTCTATTTAGTAAGAAACTAGCCCCTGTTTTTAGGAAGGTCCCACTGTTCTTTAACTGCTTATCTCAATTTCTGGGGTGCTGCTGCTGTGGCTGCTCCCAGGTTGCACCTGGAGGTGCCCCCACACTCCCTCCTTGGCTGATTCTAACCCGTAGGAGGTCGCTGACCTCCACCCTTCTGGAAACAGCAGGTAGGAATGTGCTTTGAAGTCAAACCCATCTCCCCTCCTGCTGGACAGGTGGGCTTCTTTGGCTACGTGAGTTACACTGAAGCCATTGCTGGGAACGTCCTAATGAACTTCCCTTCCAACCTTGTGACGGAGATGATTCGAGTGGGATTCATGATGTCGGTAGCTGTGGGCTTTCCGATGATGATCCTGCCCTGCAGACAGGCGCTGAACACCCTTCTCTTTGAGCAGCAGGTAAGATCCTTTGGTGTGGCCAGGAGCAGCTGGCTGCCTTGGTGTGCACCTTTGAGAGTTGCTTTTTGAAGGGTTGCTGTGACTCCAGCTGCTGCTGCTGGCTGCCGACCTGGGCTGCAAACGTGCCTTGGTTCTGTGAGACTCTGAGACAACTGCACATTTCTCATTTGTGGTAGGTACTCGCTATCCAGAGGGACAAACCCTCATCAGACAGTGGAATCCTGAGTGCCTGCTGTGTGGGAACGATGTGGCAGGAGGCTCGTGGCAGCCCGTAAATCCCACTCTGCAGAATGGTTAATCTCTGGTACTTTGAGAGCTTGTCCTCTCTGCAGAGGAATTTCCTGGGCAGAAGTGCTGGAGCTGTGAGCCTGCTGCCTGCTATTGCTCTGCTGCGCCCCAGATCCCATGGCTGCTGCTTCCCTGCTCCGCTGGGGATTTCGGCTCTTGCACAGAAGCATTACACAGTTCAGAGCCGAGATGGTTCTCCCCCTTGGAAAGAGGGAGAGATGTGCTTTTGGAAACAGAGGGGCCTCCTTATTTCCTGCTGCTCCAGCTGGCATCTTTTTGCTGGCCAACTCTATCTTGCTTTGCATTTAGCTCAAGCTTCTGTTCCTGGCCTCAGAGCCCAGCCCAGCCTCATTTCTTCCTGCTTCTGTGTGCGCCTGCTGATTTGTGCTCTTTTGTGATTATTCTTCTCCTTGTACCTCTGTCAGTAACCCCTCGAACAGCCTTCTCCCCTCTGGGTTCAGGTGTCCCCTTTCTGCAGTGCCTCCCCTGGCTGTTGGGAGCTGGTCTAGTGCAGAAGCACATGGTGGGATACAGCCCCCTCCCACACGTTCACCTTTCCCAGGGTCAGATCTTCAGACATCCTTTGTGACTATAGTTGGTCTGTCTGATTTAGACTGTGAGTCCCTTGTGGCAGTAGCGTGTTCTCCTCTGTGTATTGTACGGCACTAAGCATGCCGATGGTATTCAGTAAATAACAGTAAGAGATTGTGGGAATGTTCTGAGGCCTTTGTGTATCTGCATAAATAGAAACCTCTTAGGGCAGGAAATAAAACTTGAGCAATTTATAGCTCTAAATCCTGCCACTTCTGCCTGTGAGAAGCCCCCAGCTCTTTTCTCACATCGGGAGGGCCTGAGGATGGGGGAAGATGATCTGTGAAAGCCAGTGAGTGTGGAGGAGTAAGCACTGGAAATGCTTGGAAGACCGTGGCTCTTGCCTCTACTCTGCTCATTGCTCTCTGGGCTCTGAACCTGTCCCTTTGCTTTCCTCTCCCACCTGTGCAGCCAGGAGAGCAAGAACCTGCTGGGTCTTCAGGACATGTGGGTTTGCTGGGTCCTCCGCTTTCCACACCTCCTGCTCTGAGGGTGGGGATAGGGTAGGCATCAGGAAATCCTCTGGTATGAGCAGCTCCCCAGCAGCGCTGGTCGTCTTCTCTGCTGTCCAGCCCGGGTGTCTTCCATCAAGTCAGAGGAGCTGGTACACATGTTGTAAAGTGGTAGGAACAGCCCTGCTGCCAGAGGTGTTAGGGTACACCTTGCCATAGCAAAACCAGAGCTCTTTTCCCCTGTGACTGTTCCCCCTCCTGCCTTCTCATCTGCGCCTCTTTCTTATGGCCTTGGGGCTACTTGCTGAGGCTGGGCGGCTGCAGGACTGGCACAGGGATTGGGATACAGCTGTATGGTTCACATTTGGGGCAGGATGGAAACAGCAGCTTTGGCTCTGTGCCCCCTGTCTCTCTTGTTTTGAAGGTTCAAATGTTCAACCACATCTAACTGCCCCCCCCCAGCATTCACCTCTGCCGAGACCGTAGCATGGAGGTGACGGAGCTGCTGGAGCCTGCTGGGGTAACGGCTTAGGAGCTGCAGGGTCCTACTGCAGGAGCTAAACTCATTCTCCCTCTCCTGCCCTTTCTCTTCCAGCAAAAAGACGGCACCTTTGCTGCAGGGGGTTATATGCCCCCACTTCGATTCAAAGCCCTGACGCTGGCTGTTGTGTTTGGAACCATGGTAGGAGGCATCATGATCCCGAATGGTGAGTGAGGAGTCAGGACGAGGCTGATCACTCTTATTTGCTGTTCTGGGTGGGATGGGCAGGCTCACTGGGCTTGCACCCCAACCTGCTCGGGGGCTCCAACAGCCACCACGTATTGTGGCTCTGGCTGTCCTAAGAAGAGTGGCTTTCACTGACTTCTCCTCTTCTGCTTTGCCAGTGGAAACAGTCTTGGGCCTGACAGGTGCTACGATGGGAAGCCTCATTTGTTTCATCTGCCCAGCTCTTATTTACAAGAAGATCCACAAGAATGCACTTTGTTCACAGGTCAGTGCTGATGCTGCTTGACATCCCCCTAAGCCCTCTGCTGAGCCTGGGAATGTAGTTAATTCAGCTGCAGCAGAGAAACTGCTCGGCACCTCCTCCAGTCTGCCCACTACAGGAGGGAGCTGTTCTGGTCGGTTGCTTTGAGCAGCATCGCTTACGGGCATGGGCAGGCACGGAGGAGGTGCTGGCCCAGTGCATGGCCTGCCCTGAGCTGGAACACCAGCTCTTTTTGTCCCTCTGGCAGCAAGTGAAACACTCATTTTGATGCATAAAATGCTGCTTCCAGTCTGCCTTCTGACTGGCTTCAGGTTCTGTATGTGCAGAACGGGAAACCCAAGCAAGCTATAAAACCTTAACGGGCCTTACATCCCAACCTGCCTGGGCTGGGTAAAATAAACACCGTTTCTCAGCGATGCGGTTCTTGCTGCTGACCCTCAGCTTTCTGGTTTCAACCAAAATAATAATAAAAAGGAACACACACATAGAGGTGTTGCTTCAGGAATTGATTCTTTGAAAATTGGGGTCGCTCAGAGACTCTTAGAAATTTAACTTTTCCTTTAGCTCTGGTTTGAATTGGCATCCTCAGGGACTGAAACAAAGTGGTTCTTTGCTGGGCTTGATCTCTCTGGTTCTACAAATACGGTGCTTCTGTGGGGCAGAAATTAACTGGTTTTGTTTTTTTCTAACAATAACTTAGTCCGCTGCCTTTTAGCAGGCTCTGCCCCAGCGTTCCCAGTCACGATAGTGGTGGGCTGGGAATAAGGTTTTCAGCAAACTGTGGAGTCAGCGGGGGGGGGGAGTGCAACATTTTTGTGGGTCCTACAGAACTAATGGCCTTTTCTGTGTTTAATGACTTTGTGGCTTTGCAAACGTACATGAAGTTTTTAAGTAGGGTGTATTTTTTTTCTTTCCCCATGCTTTCTCTGACAAGAGGAAATAGTCCAACTTTCCAGCTTTCACTCTGAATTCTGACACTTTGGTCCTAACTTCTTTGACTGAAACCCCAAGCAGGAGTCTGAATGCCAGCCTGGATTTTTCAGGGAAACAAAGAGCACTTTCAAGAATTGCTTTCTATTCCGGCCGAGCCAGAATGTTTTTCTGTGGTGCCTTGAAACTGCACTTAGGGTGTGCTGAGCTCCTGGGCTGCTCAGGGTTGAACACTGGGGCCCTCACAATGCTTGACCTGAAACATTGGTCACAAGGCTGGTGAAGATGTTTGTCCTGCAGAAATCCCCACAAAGGAGTAAGGGCTTATCTAGAGCATCAGCCCCCAGGTTACCTCAGCATTTCAAGGGGCTGATAGCAAGCTGTCCGGTTTTCTCTTGAATGATCCATTGCCTGTCAAGTTTGCATACTTGCTTTGACCGATGCTCTGAAGTGCTGCAGCGAGGGCACACCTGCCTTCGAAAGGCACTGGGCTGCAGAGCACCTCCCCACCTCCACTCTAGAGCCACATTCTGCACGCACCCTCTTCTCTTCCCTCCAGGTCTTCTGCAGAGACTCATTTATTCTTTCCCTGAAGCTCCGTCTTTGGTCTCCTCCTTCATTCCTGCATGCTTTGATCAGACACTTCACTCCATCAAAATATGCTCCTGTGAAAAGTGGCAGTCAAGAAGGAGAGGGAGCCAGCCCTGGGCATAGCTGTCTCTCCCAGCTTTTCCCTGTCTAAACAATGTGCGTGTATATTCTCCCTCCCTCTGTCATCCTTAGCTTTCTTCCAAAGCAGCAGACCACCTCAATTCCAACCCTTATGCTTGCCTGAATTATCCCAGCTCCTGTGCTGCTGCTGAGAACTGGCTGCTTTTATTGGGCTACCTCTGGCTTCCAGCGAAGTCCCATGGCCAGCAGCTTAAGGGTCTGGTGAGATAGGAAGTTCAGATTTACCGAGCTGGGAATATGATGCGAGCTGAGGCTACAAAACAGGAGAGCTGCGTTAAAAGTGGTGAAGAGGGTCCCAGGGGGAAGGATATGGGCAGTCCCAAATGTTTGCTGACCAGCAAAAAAGCATGGGCAGTTAATTCCCGCAGCTGCTGGCAGCCGGCCGGGGCTGAGGAAGGCAGCTTGGGTTAGGCTGGGGGTGGCTTGGATGAAAGGTTTCTGTGTTGGAAAGACGATCAGGTAACAGAGCAGTTAAAAAGCTTAAAGTCAGGCGTGCAGTTCTGCGAGTGAACTGGGGAGAGCGTTCCCTTTCTTGTGGTTAAGCATCAAGTGTGTTCCTGTAAAGGGTGCGGGTCCGTGTCCTGCTGCCCTCCGGGAGCAGGGGCACAGAGAGAGGTTTGGCAGAGGCTGCTGAAGGTCGCGCTAAGGTCTGTAAACAGAGTGTTTAACTTCTAACAGGAAGGTGTTGGCTTCCCAGTGTTGACACAAGCCTGTCTGAGAGGCCCCTCCTAGGGAGGCCAGAGTTGCTCTTGTCCCAGTTGGGGAAGAGGAGTTGTGGAGAGGCTGCTCCAGGTCAGGAAATGACCCTTTGGTCTCACTCCTGTGCGGATGGAAAAGAGATTCCCCTCTGCCCTCCCCTGGTAGTGCAGCGGCCGGCACACCTCCATCACAGGCACCTTTGGTCCCTACAGCACATCTGTGTCGCAGCGCCGCGGCCGATCCCGGCAGTGACCAGGGCTCTGCATTCCTTCCCCATGACTCTGTCCCTCCGAACACGCGGGGTCCAGAGCAGCACAGTGCGGGGGATGTCGTCACTCCACACAAATGCAGTGTTTTTGTTTCCCTCTGAAGGCTCGGGCGTGGTTAGAGGAGGTGGTCTGAGCTAATGGCACTTCTGTACAAAGTTCGAGTTATCTTCTGGGAGGAAGGAAGGCCGAGGGAAAGCGACCAGCAGAGGAAATGGCTGCGTAAACTTCCTCCCCTGAATTCCTGTCCGTGCTCAGAGCGCTCCTCTCGGGAGACAAGCCCTTGCCTTGCTGACCTGCCTGTTGGAAGAGGCGCAGCCAGAGGGCTTTGCTCATCCTCTTGCCATATTCACATTGAGAGGCACTTCTGGAGAAGGGACTCCGCTCTCAGTGGGTTCACTTTTCAGAGAGGTCAGGGAGATCCTTCCTGTGGGACCAGGCATGGGCTTATAACTGCTCTGCAGCATTGTCCCTCTCCATGCTCCAGGTTCACAGCTTTGGGGGTTGGTGGCTCCTCTGCCCGTGGGTCCTTGCACCCTCCATTCCTCTTCTTTCAATTGCCAGATTAGCCTTGCTGGTCCCTTGAGTACCAACTGCCTGGTTTTCCATGTCATAAGTATCTCCATGGAATTAAGCAAAGTTATAGGCTTCTTGGTTCTGGTCTTCAGCTGCTGACAGGGTAGGTGAGGATGAGGGAGCTGAAGCTGAAGGACAGCTGCTGGTTCATGCACAACCCAGCTGGTCTTGGACTCCCCCTGTGCCATACCCACTGCTCTGGGAAGCTCACAGATGAACTCCAAATACTGAACAATCCAAGGGGTTTGAATCCAAGGCGTTCAAGCCTGTGGTTCCCCACTAAGATAAGAAACAACAAAAATCCTTTTAAAACATGTAAAGCCATTTCCTACAGTACCCTTCTTTCTCACGTTGCTCCTAGTTCCTGTGGCACCAGAATAGATCCTCTTTGTGGAAACACTCTTCCTCTCCGCTGTTGTTTCTGGAAGACGCCGGAGCAGCCTTCCAGTGGCAAAGTGCATTTCTGCTGGGGTTTGGATTGTGTGAGGGGAGGAAGTGGACGAGCTCGGAGCCGAGGGCAGCAGTGGCAAGGACCTGCTGACTCTGCTTTTGGCCCAAGTGGGATGGCAGGATATCTGCTGTTTGTGCACCCACACAGCAAGGCAAGGAGCAGATTTTACTTCTGTTTCCTTTGCGATGTCCCTAAGGTCTGGCCTCTGCTCTCTGGCCATGCTGCTCATCCCTTGTCCAGAGCTGCTTCACGTCCTGCCAGCCTTTTCCTTCTAAAGGCGTCTGTCTGTCTGAAGGGGCGTGATGTGGACAGGGCCTCCTGGGCTTGAGACTGTGACTGCCCTGGCCCACGTTTCTGGGAGATCTCTGGGAGGAAAACTGAGCCTCTCCTCCCTCTCTTGGAGATGCCAACATTTTAACTTCTTTCAGTTTCACTTCTCCCCCTTATTTTTCAATTTCCTCCCTCCAGCAGCTCCCAGTAGTGGCAGTTGGTCCCCTGTAGCCATGCCTGTTGTTTCTCACACTGAGTAGCATCCTTTTGTTCTTTGTGAATTGGGATGTAAATGTTGCAGGGTAAGGATTCTGGGGGAAGGGGGAATCCCATAGGATCCATCCTCTCATGAACTGGTATCAGAGCCCAAGCCAGAGTCACAGATGCTCTGGGTGTTGCACCTCTCTGCAAAGGGTCTGGGCTGTGTGGCTCCTGCTGAAGATCGTGTGCCACAGCAGCAGATTTCCTTTGCAGAGAGAATCTGCTAATACCGTTGCCTCGTAAAACATGCAGAGCAAGTTGTTCTTGTTAGACATGGTGTAAAAAGCGATGTCCTCTCCCCAAGCAGCCTGCAGTCAGCATGCTCACAGCAGGAAAAGGCAGAGGAGAAGCAGCAGTGCGTTGCCTGCAGGCTCTGGGCGTCATGTAGGGCAGCCATGAGTTGTAAAGAGAAGATGCAGTTTGCAGAACTGTCTTGGATCCTTCACTGCCGTGTGCAGAGCTGCAGAAATAAGCTGAATCCCTGGCATCTCTGAGAGTAGAATGTGCTTTAAAAAAAGGAGAAGGGTTATTGCTGCATTATAAATACTAATTTGTTGCAAACTTCCAGCTTCCCAGCACTGCAGAGGCGTTTTCTGTTTTACATGTGATGGTTCCTGGTGCTTCCATGGTCTGTGGTGAAAGGAGTTTGTGGGGAGGCTGTTTCTAGCAGAGGGTGCACTTCTGCGCCTGCTTCCTCCAGCAAAAACTCTTGCAGACTTTCCCCTACCAGTCATGCCGTGCCGTTGACGTGTTGACACGCAAAGCAGGTTCCATGAGAAGCCCTCAGTGTGACAGAGTTGCAGTGATTAACTAGGTAAAAATAATATATTAGACTTCAATTGAATCTCCCCAGCCAGTGCTGTTGGCCGGCAATCCATCCACTCGGCTCTGTGAACTGGTGCGACTCTCGGCGGGAGGAGTGGGCAGGCATTTGGCAGCCCTGACACCGAGCAGGGCAGACGTTCCTCTGCCCCTGGTGCTGCTGCATGTCATCATCTTGTCCTTCTTGAGTTACCCAAGAACTGCCAGCGCTCCCAGAGACTTGATTTTTGTGCAGTCAAGGGCAGAGAGTTTTTCATTCTTACGGCTCATGTGGAATTAGATCCTATTAGATAAATTTATCATTAGATAATAACTGTAGAAGTGTTCTTTTTGGTGGTGGTCACTTTCTCCTTTTTGAATTAGAGAAATTCATAAAACTCTTCCCTCCACAAGATTCAGATTCTGTCTTTCTGTTTTTATTTTATGTGGTCCCAAGTTTCTGGAAATCAGTGAGGATTTTTATCAGCTTTGTGAGCCCAGGCCACCACGACTTGTGTGTGGGCATCTTATTCTTGCTCTCAAAAATAAGAATTTTTAAACATTTCTAGGGTGCAAACAGGTCAGGCACCTCTGTTCTCAGCCAGACCTAGTTTCATGGGATTATAACAGAGTTGCTGGAAATACCAGGGAAGGAGCCTTGGCAGCTGGACTCTTGTCTGCCACATGCATTTTTCTGTCCTTACATCCTGTCCACGTGCTTTTCAGCCCTTCTGATACAGAAGTCACCTTTTCCACAGCTTCCACCATCTGAAATTCTCCCTGATATTCCTCTACATCCAAATATAAACCTCAGCTACTGGTTTTCTTTTTCATCTCTTAAATTTCTCTCCTGTTCTCTCCCTCTTATTAACACGCGTGGTTGTACTGAGCTCCAAATTGTTTTGAGACACTGTTTGTGTGAAGCAGCCCCATTTGTTTTGCTGTGCTAACTGAAGCTCTGGCACATTCTGCAGATCATACTGTGGATTGGCCTGGGGATACTGGTTATTAGTACATACACTACCTTGTCTGCCACGGAGGACACCCCTGTGAAAACAGAAGCAGTGGGCTTGGAGCGCCTGGATGGAGAGGAGAACAGAATTGACCAAGATTCAGTCAAAATCCCAGGTAGGTGCCTGCTCAAGTTGTGCTTCCCAGCACTTCCACCTTCATTTCTTTAAAACAGTGGGGTGGAAGCAGCGTCTTTTCCAGGCAGCTCTGTGCATCTTCGCAGCATCCTGGGGATTTTTCCCAAGTGAGGATGCAGTTTTGCCTTGTGGAAAGGCCTGGTGTGAGCTCTGGTGGTACCTTGTGGGAGTTGTTCTTCAGAAAGTGAAAGGTGGGGTGCAGGGCTGGGGTCCCCTGTAAGGACAGAGCAGCTTCTTCCTGTTCAGGGTGATAAATGCAGCTCTGAGCACAGCCCAGTGATGGCTCTGTGGTGGCCACCTGTACGTGGGTGCGAGTGGCCAAACAGGGCTGCTTTCACCATCGCTGCCGGCGTGTTGTCCGTGGCTCCAAGAACCAGCCATTCACGGTGCTCAAAGGTATGTAAATTTATGGGCACTGACTTTTTTTGGTCTTGAGGATATAAATTTGGATTGTTTTTTCGCTCTGACAAAACCTGTGATTATGCCTCAGCTTTGTTTACTGGTTCAGGTTATTTATTATTTGTTTACTGTGGCTGTTGATGGAATTATGGCCACTCCCTCCCTTCCCCAGCTGCAGACTTGCCTTGCAAGGCCATCACTAGCAGGTGTCTGACCCTGCCCTGCCCCTCATCTGGGGCTGTGTCCTCTTCCTTTATTTTATTTTTGTTTGGTTCTGCTCCCGCTTTTTATTTTTTGTTCTTTGGGGGCCTTGAAAATATCCTCGCAGAGGTTGAGAACGGAAGCGAGAAAGGGGCTGTATCTTCTGGAGATTATCCTCCCTCCTGGTTGTTGGCTGTGTTCCTGCTGAGCAGCTTTGAGTGTCTCTGAGACACCGGTGCTGCCGCTGATAACATTCACTCCTGGGTTGCTCCGTCCGTGGCAGTGCCAGGGTTTGACGCGTTCGCACTCGCGGTTCACCCTAGGCACGCGTGCCTTCTCGGGCACTGGGATACCCACGAACTCTGAGCAAAAGATGCTCCCGATCCCTTAATCGAGCACACTCAGCAGGGTTGGGAGGAGGGATGCGATTGAATTCTTCCGTCTCAGTTAATTTTGGAGCAGTTCTGGCCAGAGAACAGCTGCTCGTTTCAGGAGGAGCTGCTAATGACACATCTCCTTGTGACTGGGAAATTAAAACAACTCCCATTAAAGATTGGTGTCCGCTGAAGTTTGCTAAATCTCTTCTCCACTTCTTCTCCGCGTGAGCTGTGGCAGCAGAGCAGGACCCCCATGTCTGATGGTTGCGTGGCACAGCGACTCGGCGGTCGCCCTGCCGTACCCACTGCCTATGCCCGGAGCTTGTCAGCATCAGCCCTTGTTGTGTAGTACTTGCTGCTGGATTAAATAATCCTTCCGAGGAGGAAGGCGGTTTTAGTGCTTTAGTTCGTAAACTTCCCAAGGAGGAGCTGTGCAGCTGCTAATGTGCTGGTGAGCGGAGAGCTCTTGATTCCAGCGTGGGCCCTTTCCCAGCTCCTTCTGCCCTGGGGAGTGGAGCCTGGCTTGGGTGCTCCATCCCCTGGGAGGAGGATGCGTGATGGAGCTGGGCAAAGGAAGGAGGATAACGACCTCGCGGGGCAGATGGTGCTGGGGGAGCAGCAGCGAGTGGACGTGGGACTGCCCTGGGAGAGCCGCTGCTGCCGTCCGCCCCGCGCCTTGGATCTGTGCCTCCCTGTGCCTCTGCAGAATGTTGACTTGACTAGCAATGAGAGGCGTTAAATGGTGCCCTTCTTCCCCCCCTGGCTCCCCCCTCCTCCTCTCCTGGCTTGTTTTGCAGAGGCAGGAGCCTGCAGCCTGGAAAACACTGCAGCAGCTGCATCCTGTCATTGAAGGGGCGTGCAGGATGCGGGCTGCCCCGCATCACCTGGATGCCCTCCTGGGCACACATCTGGTTTGGATTCCTTGCATGGGGCTTTAGCAGAGACACACGGCTTCTCGAGCACTGTGGTGGATGCTGGGCCCTTCCCGGGCCAGAGGGACCCCCCGTGCCCCTTCCCTGTGTCTCCCTCCCCAATCAGCGAGCTGCCTAGCCGAGGCAAACCCGGGGGCTGTGTGGGGCGTTTTCCCAGTCTTGCCTTCCCCGTCTGACTTTTGCCTGTCAGCATGTGAGAAGAGTTTTATTGGCCTCTTTGATGTTGTGGAGACCAGAACTGTACAGACTTTCATTAAAACCCTGCCCTGTGGGCCCTGGGATTATGAATATTAGAACATTGCCCTTTTATGTGAACACGTATTGACCAGTGGACTCTGAATAGTGTTTTTACTAACGACACCCAAGTGCCCATTACAGCCCCTGCCTGTATTGCTTGAGGTTTACTGTCAGCAGCTCTTCAGGAAAGGTATAAAACCCCTTTCAGAACTGTTCTGCTGCTCCATGCAGCGAGTGTGCGTATGTTAAAAGGTTGCTAAGCTGCCTGTGAAAGCTCATGAAGGCAATTATCCATTTAAAAAAAAAAAAGCTAATTAGGCAATTTCTCTCTGTATCTGAAAGCACCCTAGAGGGTCTCATGGGGTGGATTAAGATTTGGTAATATTTTTCAGCTCCTTACTTGATCGTTGCTGCTTCGTTTTCTTTCTCTGGTGTTGTGCAATATTGGGTAACAAAGACCTGATTCATGCTCCTTCTGCTTCTTTTCCTGGTGCTCTGGGGCACCCACGTGCTGGGGACCCTTCTCCTCCATCCCTTGTGTTCTCCTGGATGTGGTGACCTCTGTTACATGAATTTGGGTCTGTGTTTGACGCGGTGGCCTCTGTTGCATGGACTCGGGTCTGCATTTGGCTTCTCCGGTGTGCGACAGAGCATGATGCTGAGGGCTTCTGCATCCCTGCATTGCAACTTTGCCCCCAAAAGAGACCTGCCTGGCCACAGGTTGAGTCCCTGCCGACGTCGTTAGCCAGAGCAGCCCCGAACATGTGTGAAACGTGGATTCTGCACAGCTCCTAATAGCTGCAGGAACAGCTTGACTCCGCTGCAGCTCTCCCTGGTGCTTTGTGTGAGCGAGCTTTTAATAGTGCCTGTGACACAGAAAAGGAACTATCAGCCTCTTGTAATTTGGGTTCATTTTTACTGCTGGTGCGTCAGGAGACAACTGTGAACTAATTTCAGTGATGCCATTCGATAACCTTGTGAAATCTGTAACCGGTTCAGGGGGAGGGGGTGCTTCTGGAGGCACAGCTGGGGCTGCGCGGGACTCCCTGGGGAGGAATTGTCCCTGCCCAGCGCGAGGCTGCTCGGCTGCTTGGCGCATTTGAGGGCAGTGGGTTGTCCCCATCCCTCTGCCTGGCTTATTCGTATTGGCTTTCCTTAGCACCCAGCTCAGGGATGTTGTTCCAATTCGTTGTCCCCATCCCTCTGCCCCGCTGCTTCTTCTCTTTCCTTAGCTCCAGCTCATGGGTCTTGTTCCATTTCATGGCTCTAAAGCAATTTAAGTGAGTCTGGAGCTGGACCGACACAGACCCCATGTCCCTCATCAGCCCTCAGGTGATGATGCTCAGAGCATGGCCCAGTAGCACAGAGAGGGTGGTGTCTCCCCAAGCTGTCCCTGGGGCTCCCCCTGTCCCTTTGCAGGATCTCCCTCGGCTCAGGGGGACACGGCAGGGCCTGTCTTGGTGCTTCTGCTGACAGCAGGGTATGTGGACGCTGCTTTTGGCTATGATCATCGCTGCGGTGGATGAGAGCGATAGGAAAACCATGTGAGAAGGGATTTAATGCCTTTCTGGGACCGTTGCTACTATCCGAACCAGGAGCAGAGGGGGGAGGGAAGCTTTTAGGTTGCTAATCATGAAATTTTATTGCAGCCTGGAGAGGCTGTTGGCAAACCACAACACATACGCACGCACACGCACACACAAATCGGTTGCAGAAAGCCCTGGAGAAGCGTGAGAGAGAAGCTGCTGAGGAGCACGGCTCGGCAGGACCAGCCGGCAGCAGGGGCTATGCTCAGGCAAAGCAAACCCTCCTGGTGCTGCCTAATGCCCGGCTCCTCTTGTTGGAAGCCAAAAAGCTTTTACAGCCTCTCAGCCCTTGCCTGTAAAGTCCAACGCCGCTCATAAAACATTAAGAGGCGCAGCATTACTGTAACGCTCTCCGAAGGGACCTGCAGGGCGACCAGACAGAGCGATTATTACACATCCTGAGCAAAATTGTTCTCTGCAAACCACATACAGCCCCGTATAGATTTCCATGCAGCGTGAGAGGTCGTTAATTCATGCCCTGATGATGAACTTAATTTTGTTTCCCGCTGAGCAAATGACGGCTTAGAGGCAACTTTGTCTTATTATGGTGTGGAAACTTATTTTTGTTTGTGTTTTGTTTGTGTTTTGGTATTTTCTTGCATTGTTCGCAGAACAGGGAATGTGGGGCTGCCTCTTGATTTATGAGGGATGCTCCACTCGGCAGCGGGGCCTCCCCCAGCCCCCGGTTGTGTTCCAGACCCGCAGGGCGTTCACCTGCTCTGGGGTCCTCTGGCCAAACCCTGCATGCACGCAGAGCTGGTTCTAGTTTTAACTCTTCCATTTCCTGCTTGCATGGAAAGCTTCCACCTCCTTCCTTTTTAATCCCCCTTGAACATCATCTTGCTGCATGGCTGCCTCGCGTTGTCATTCCCTTTCTGCCGTGGGAATGGCTCTGCCCGCATTGCTGTTCTCTGGGTCCTCTGGTTTCAGATGCGCTGCACTCTTTTCCAAATGCAGCCATCATCCAGCTTCATGAACCAATTAGCGAAGAACTTTCCTCCAATAGAGTAAATAATTTTTTGCTGTGAGGCCAGAATTTAGCTGGGAACATCCGCAGCCGTGCCGAGCGCTCCCCTCCCCTCCCCGGCCTCAGCCTCCTGCTTCCCAGGGCCCCCATCCAGGGCTGGGCACCAGTTCCTGCAGTCCATTTTTTTTTTTCCTGAAAGGAGGAGTGTCCTGCCCTGACTTGCTGAACCCTGGGAAGTCCCTCAATGGAGAGAACGGACCCTTGGGTACTAGACTCGAATTTCTCAGAAAATCCAAGTGCTTTTCCCCTCCCACCGTCATTCCCAAACCAAAGAAACTTTGAAAGCCGGCCAGCACCACGCACATCCCTTCAACTGGGTGCGGATCTCTGGGCCAGAGAGTCCAGGTTTCTGGAGGGGCGTTGCGTCCTTCTGGCATCGATCCCTCTAGGCCAGGATTTTGTCTTTATTTTGCTGTTTCCACACACCCCCCCCACCTCGGGTGAAGCCCACGCAGCTGAAGTTGTGGCAATCTCTTCTTTCCCATGAGTTCATCTTGTAATAAATCGCACCAGCCCTGCGGAGGGGGAGGAGAAAATTGAAAGATGTTTATAGAATTAATTCCCTAAAGGAAATCGCATGGGGGAGGGCAAATGGGGGGAAGAGTTGGGAATTTTTTGTTACAGATGATAGATTTTTTTTTTTCAGAGTTTGTTGGATGGAAAAAAATCTGCAGAACAACTTCAGTGCTGGGAAACAATTAGGTTTCCGCCTCCGCTGCTCTTCTAAGGAAGAGTTCACTCCCTGCTTGCGCTGTGTGGGTTGCTTTCCGCCACCCTGAGGTTGGAAGGGACCCTTCTCACCCCGGGGGGGTGTGCCATGAATTTCACGTGGTTACTCCAGCGCTGAACCCAGTAACTGGTTTGACTGGGGTGTCTCTTCCAGAAACATCCCAGCTCTTTGAGTTTCTCCTAGTGCCTCTTGAATCGCGCTCCTCAAAACTTGGTGCCTTCTGAGGGATCTCGCGGCTCTCCTCCCGCCCACCCTCCTTGCAGCTTTCAAAGTGCTGGAGAAACACTTTTGTGCAAAAAGGCAAAACAAATAAAAACAAAGGTGGTTTTGACCCACTTTCCAGCAGGCAACGGGCGATGGGGGCTGTCCCCACCTCTGCTGCTCCCAGTGCTGGGGGGTCCAGAGCCGGGGAGCCAGGAGGATGCTACCATCTGGTGGTGTGGGCTCGCAGCGGCAGCCGGCTCCATTCCTGGATCTTGGCCTTCCCTGCCAGCAGCTCTACAAAAAGCCAGCGTGAGGAAAACAAACAGGCAACCCCAGAACGAACGCCCGGACCCCTCAGCGCTGACGCTGGAGGGACAAAGGCGCTCGGCTTGGGTTGGTGCAGGGAGCTGCAGCAGGCAAAGCAATTGCCTGATAGTGCAGCCATGCAGAACCTCTGTCCTGCCTTTGCAGACCAGAACCCAGCAGTGGAGGAGGCAGAGGATGACCGTGATAAACCAAAGCTGGCGGATGAGAAGGAGGAGATGGAGCAGCCACAAATCAAGGTGCCCATGGAGGTACCCAAGAGAGAGGAGGAGAGAGGAAAGCTGGAGGAGAAAGTGCAGCTTGACCGTCCTGATCAAGGTAACAAGGAACCTGAGAAAAGGATGTTGAATTTGAAGTTGGGAGGTGTACTGTGGGACTATTTCAGATAAAGATCCTGATCTCTGCTTATTCCCTCGTGGAGTGAAGGTGATTTGGTATTTGATGCTCTTGAAGCTTGTTGGAATCATAGAATCCCAAGCCTGAATACAGGCTGGATGGAGGATGGATTGAGAGTAGCCCTGAAGAGAAGGACTCGGTGGTGCTGATAGATAAAAGGCTCAACATGAGCCAACAATGTGTTCTTGCAGCCCAGAAAGCCAACCATGTCCTGGGCTGCATCCAAAGCAGTGGGGCCAGCAGGGCGAGGGAGGGGATTCTCCCCCTCTACTTTGGTCTCGTGAGACCCCACCTGGAGCCCTGCGTCCAGTTCTGGAGTCCTCAGCACAGAAGGGATGTGGATTTATTGGGGCGAGTTCAGAGGAGTCCATGATGATGATCTGGGGGCTGGAGCACCTCACATATGAGGTCAGGCTTTGAGATTTGGGGTTGTTCAGCCTGGAGAAGAGAAGGCTCCAGGGACACCTTAGAGCAACCATCCAGGTCTGAAAGGGGGCCTACGAGAAAGTTGTGGAGGTGCTCTTGGTCAGGAATTGCAGGGATAGGACAAGGGGGAACAGTTCTGAGCTGAAGGAGGGGAAATTTAGAGGAGATATTGGGAAGAAATGTTCTTTTGTGAGGGTGGAGAGGCCTTGGCACAGGTTGCCCAGAGAAGCTGTGGCTACCATGTCTCTGGAGGTGTTCAAGGCCAGGTTAGATGGGGCTTGGAGCCCCCTGATCCAATGGGATCAAATGGGCTTTGAGGTCCATTCCAACCCAGACACTTTATGTTTCTATGAATCATATAGGTTGGAAAAGACCTTTTTGTTGGACCATCAAATTCAGCTGTTAGGAATGCAGCCTCCTGATGGGACAGCAAAGGCAGGGCTGACAAAGGGCAGGAGGTACTGGGCGCTGGGCAAGCTGCCTGTTGCTTTCTCCTACCAGTCTCGAGCTCCCTAACCTTGCAGGTTGTCTTCCCTAGGGATTGCCCTGCCTGTGGGAGAAGCACATCGCCACGAGCCACCAGTCCCGCATGACGAAGTGGTCGTGGACATGGGGCGGGAGCGGGAGGAATCCGAGGAGAACAAGCTCATGCCCGGAGGAGCCAGCGACCGCCTGCTGAAGCCGGTGCTGGAGGAGCCAGCCATGCTGAATCCCCAGAAAGAAGCACTTGGCCCAGAACAAGGGAAGGAAGTGATTGCTGAGAACCAGCCGCGGGGAGGGACTGACAAGCCTGTTAAGAATCCAAAGAACGTCCTGGAGGTGATGGTGCAGCAGGATGGCAGGCCGCCATACAAAGAGCTGGAGCCAGACAAACAAGAGCTGGAAGCCAAGGCGCAAGCTGCTCCGCTGGACGGTGAGAGGAAAGCTGAGGCTGCAGGTGACAGGGAGAAATCAAAGCTCCAGCTCCCTAGGAAAACGGAGGAAGCTGCAAAGTCTGTGGAGAAGGAAGGCGACCCTGGTAAGCTCCCTCCACGGCAGCTTGTCTGAATAAACTCCCCTCTTGGCTTGTAATCCCCTCCCAGAGACTGTGCGATGCGGTTATTCCTGCCTACATCCCAGTGTTCCCTTTTAATTCCACGAGATTAGCTTGTGAGCGTGCACAGCCCCTCCAGCAGCTGTTGGGGAGAAGGAGGAATCTGGTGGCTTTGACAGCTACTGTAATATCTGTCAAACAGTTGTTTGCTAGCCTGCTAAATGTCAGGTGCCATGCTGTTCCTGTGTGTCTCAGAACTCGCTGGGGACACGGAGCCGGGAGATCTTGACAGGTAACACATTGCTAAGTGCCCGTCTAAAAGCTAGTTAGAACCGTTCTTGCATTTTAATTGGCTGAGGTAGTTCGTGCTGGCTGGCTGCCACGAGGCTATAAGATCGTTAAATATTTTTTTTTATTACTTCCCTTGCAAGTCATCGGGTTGAATATAAACTGTGCCGGCTTCAGCGGGGAGGGACAACACGACGCGGGGTTGTTTTAGGGAACATCTGCTGGTGGAGCGCCCTTAATGACTGCAAAGATCTGTCGATGTGTTGGTCTGCAGGTGAAAAGCAGGAGCTGCTCCTGCCGGACAGAGCGGATCAGCTGGAGCAAAGGGAGGCCCCAAACGCCGTGGAGAAGCAAGTGGAGAGCAAGCTGGAGGGTGAGCGTGCATCCCCCGGGGCGTGTGGGGAGGGGAAGGTGCTGAGGCTCCCCCGGAGATGGGGCTGTGGGGCAGGGTTCCTCTCTGCAGGAGGACTGTGCCAGCCAGTGCTGTTCTTGGCTCTCACCAGCACATAGCTTTAGGCCACGGTCACCGCCGCGACGGCAGCAGTCGCTGCCTGTCTCCAGTGGGCTCACGCCTGAGGCGAGGCTGGCAGTTCCACCACACAGCCCCTGGCAGGGCCGCTCGAGGACGTGATTCCCTCTGGCACCTGCAGTGAAACGTGTGACTAGAGTGAAACTGTTTGGCTTGGGCAAAGCAGCACGGTGTGTGTCACCCTACAGCCTCAGGGGGTGAGGCAGGTGCAGGATTTGAGACCTGGGCACACAGCCATGCTGGGGAGTGGTGGAAAAACCCTGTCTGCTCCTTCCGTGGGACTTGGGTGCAGGGCCTGTGTGGTGAGCTCGTTACCTTCAACCTCCACCTTGCGAGAGGGTTTGGAGCCCAAGCTCGGACTCACAGCCAGTGTGTGGTGGGATCCTGCAGCTCTCCACCGCTGTGCCACTTCTTGGTGCTCCTCTCTGTGGTGAGGGGCACTTGACCCGATGAGGGACGGCAGTGGGCAGGCTCTGCTCTCCTTCTATCTTTGAACTTTTCAGATTTCTGATTGTTTTCTTTCCATTCTGCATTGTGATGGGACTTCAAAAACTGAGCATAAAGAGTTGGGGTTGGACATGGACCTGGAGGACTCGGCATGCTTCAAGGAGAATGAAGTGACCTGGGTTTCCATGGGGTTTTCCACTTCAGTCTGTGTGGGACTTGCTAGGGACGCTCTCCTATGAAGATGGCACCAAACAGTGCTCTGGGCTTCTTCTCCTCTGCTCAGAGGCTGGGAGTGAGTGGGAAGGCATCAGAGGAGCAAGGCAGAGGGCTTGTAGCTCCACGGGTGATCTCTGCAAACAGCTGCCTCGCTGGGACGTTATTGAGTGCTCCAGCTGTGGCTGCCCTGGGCCCTGTGAGCTCAGGGACTTTCATTTTATCATTAAGGTGGTTTTTTTTTTTATGAAGAGTGCCTGTTAAAATCCAGTCAAAGCACTGACCGAGGCCTGCTTTCCCCAGGATCAAAGAGGGAGCCAGGAATTGTTTGTATGGAAGAGGTGTGCTGCACAAATACAGGAGTTACACATGTTTGCAAAGCTCTCAATGAGAAATGCTTTGATTTGGCATCAAACCTTTGCCTGCTGCGTGTTCAGCCCAAACATTCCTATGCCGAGCTGGGACCTGGCGGGCTCAGAGAGCGAGATAGCAGAAATGACTTCTGTTTTCATTGTTTATTCTGAGCAAAGTGCGAAAAATAAACAGATCCGGGGAAGTCAGTTGCTCTCTTGAAAGGACCAAATTCCCCGTCACAGCCCAGCTTTCTGTAAACAGAACAGCAGGGAATTCCAGGGGCTCTTGGCACCATAATGTGAACTGGGCTGTTTCTCTGCAACCACCTTGTGGGTGAGCAGGGGGAAGCAGCACCTGCTGGAGAAGGGCTAACCTGAACACATCCTTTTTTAATTTAAATGGCATTTTACAGGCTATTAATACTGGCATTATTTCCTGTGGGGTGTGAGAGTCCAGAAATATCTCAGGGTTTGGAGGAAGCCTGCTTGTTGGTGTGGGAGACGAGCAACACACAGGTTCGTTCTCTCCAGATATGCCATGTCTGGGTGTCTGTCCAGGCAGAGAAGAGGCAGCAATGTTCCTGGGCAGACCCAGGACTCATAGTTTGTGCGTGACGTGTGGCTCACAGCGAGTGAATCAATGTGAGTCACTTCTGCTCAGCCCGAGGTGCCCCTGTCTGTGCTGTGTGAGTCACTCTGTGGGTTTTGGCAGCTGCAAGCCCCCACGATGGCAGGGATTTCACAGAATCCCAGAATTGTTCAGGTTGGAAAACACCTTTAAGATCATCGAATCCAGCCATAAACCCAACACTGCCAAGTCCACCACTAAACTGTGTCTCTAAGTGCCACATCCACGTGTCTTTTACATCCCCCCTCTAATTATGTGGTGCAAGAGCTCAGCGTTATTGGGGTGGTGGCACAGCTCTGTGGAGCTGTCTTTCTGTGCTGCTGTGGTTTTGACCTGCCTGACCCCCTGCACTGCTGCCTGCAAGAGTGCTGTTAAAAGCTTTGATTGCTGCTCGGGATCCCAGCCCTTTCACCGTGCCCAAAGCCAAAACCTTTGGCAGGATTGTTGGGTGGGTGTTTTCCTGCTGTGGGCCAGGCTGGGCCTTCACTTGGACTCAGCCAGGAGAAGGGACAACAGTAGCCTCTCATTGCTCCAACTGTGACATGGGACTTGCTCACTGACAAGACCCAGCTCAAATGTCTGTACCTCCCGTGTGGGGTTGATGTTTCCGCATTGGTTTATCTGTGCAGGTGGTTTCCCTCAGCTCCTTAGCTGACTTCTTCCAGTTCCTCCTAAGATTCGCTGCTTGTGGCCTTTCCTGGCTTGGTTTAGCTGGGATAAAGTCTTTGCTGAATATTCAAAGAGGTGATCTGGAGAGCCTCTCTGCAGCAGCCCTGGGCCCTCCCCAGGCACCACAGGTGGCTTTCAAAGCAGCTCCTCTTTCTGGGGCAGCTGAACCCCTCGCTCTCTGACTTTGGCCAGTCGTGTTGTCTCCTGGCTCCCATGCCAAGCAGCTGCCTTGTCATTCCCTGCACTGGTATGCAATGCCTGCTCCCGTGTGCCTCTTCACAGCTCCTCTCCCTGAGTAGCTAATGATGAGTGCTTGGTTTTCATCCCTCCACCCAAATCCTCTCAGGAGGGCAGTGCCCTCTCTTAGCCCATGCGTTAAGGAGCAGCCGGTCTGAGCTCTTGGCTGCCTTCCGTGGTGGGTGAATTCCAGAGCAGTGCCGCTGTAGTTGCTGTCAGCAGCAGAGCCATGCCGTGTCCTTCCCTCCCACCCGGTGAGTGGGCAGTGTTGGCAAAATGGGACCTTCCTGCCAAGAAAAGTCCCTACTGTGCCTCCAGCCCCAAGAAGTGATGAGAGAGGGCTTTGAGTCATGGATTTACTTCTTTCCTTTTTTACCCTTTTCCAGAAGCGGGGCAGGCGAAACTGCTTGATCACAATGTGCTGCTGCAGGTGATCAAAGAACAGCAGGTACAGCAGAAGCAGCTGCTGGACCAGCAGGCAAAGCTCCTGGCTGTAATTGAAGAGCAGCACAAGGAGATCCACCAGCAAAGGCAGGAGGAGGGGGGAGAGGAGAAGCCCAAGCCAGGTAAGGACATCACTGAGAGTGTGAGCCCTCCATGGGCTGCTCCCTGCTCAAGGCAGCTGGGAGAGATCCGAGTCCCTTTGGCACATGGCAGAGTCTGCTCTGTAAAAGCCATTCCTGTCTCTGACCCTGACCCTGAGGTGGGAATCCCGGCCACTGATTGCAGGGATAACGCCTTCCCTATGGCTCTCCTCATTCTCCTGTGTGGCCTTGGCAGTGGGATCTCTTCTTCCACTCGCTATTGTGTGGAACATTGTGGCAAGAGAAGGGCATCTGTCACTTATTCTAAGAAAAAGCTGTTACCTGTATGTTTTGTTCCACAGCAGAAACACAGCAGGAGCCTGCTGTGCTTCTCGCCAAGAGCAAGGAGGATGAGAGCCTCAGAGCAAAGCCAGAAGCTGCCGCAAAGCCGCTCAGCAAAGAGCTGCAGGAGCAGCCTGCGCAGGGCCCGGGCTGGCGGGCTGCCGACTCCGCGGAGCAGCGCAGGGGGGCTGCAGGAAAGCTGGGAGAGGCTGGGCACAAACACGGGATTCCTGGGGTTCCTCCCAAGGAGCGGAAGGTACTGCAACAGGAGAATGACAGAGCTGTTAAAAATCCCGTGGAGAACTGGGAACCCCTTCACGGGGATGCCCAACACATTCCAGCAGCCAGAAACCACCTAGAAAAGAAGCCCTTGGCAGAGGATGTCAGAGGAGATCATGAAGCCAAAGCTGGAAGAGACGTCCATGAGAAGAAGAATTCCCTGAAAGCTGTGGAAGTAGCTACAGTTCCCATCCAAAGAGAACAGCTGGGGGCTGCCAAAGTTCAGGGAGAAGCAGGAAAGAGCCTGGAAAGAGACTCAGGAATAAACCTTAAAGCCAAAGCACTGAGTCAGGTGGAACCCAGAGACCTGGCAGTGGCGCTGGACTCCTCCAGTAAACGGATTGTGGCAGAGAGCGAGCAGCGCCCGCGGGAGGGCCGGGGAGGTGCAGGGACAGAGGGAGCGGCGGGTGCTGGCAGGAGGCAGCAGGCCTCGCAGGGGGACCTGGCTGGCAACGTGGAGGGAAAGGAAGAAGCTCTGCAGGAGAACGTGGTGGACGTGGCCCAGGACCTGCAGGGAGGTCTGCGGAGCAAGCAGAGGCATGGGGACGGAGGCCTCTCCAACAACGCTGAGAAGAAACCAGGCCCCGAGAATGCTCAAAAGCCTGAGAAAGGAGCGGCTGCCCAGGAAGAGCAGAAGCTGGACCACGACATCAAACCAAACCGGGACCTGAAACTGCAGGCGGATCTGGACCTGCGCCGAAGGAGACGGGACTTGCTGCCTCCCGAGGAGGAGGCTGAGCAGGGAGCAGGGATCCTCATTGGCCTGAACCCCCTTCCAGATGTGAAAGTAAACGACCTCCGGAGCGCTCTGGAGACACGGTTAAACCGAGTTGCGGAGGGGGCTCAGCAGGTGGTCCACAGCCGGCAGATCAAGCAGATGACGCAGGCGGAGGAGAGCGTGTGAGCGGGACGGGCGCGCTCGGTGGGTGGCTGCAGGCGTTGGCCGCGCCGCGAGGCTGCGGAGCTCCCTGGGGAAGGGTCGCGTTCACCAGCTGGTTTTCTGGTGCCGTTGTGAGTCAAAGCCAGCAGGACTTCGCTGGGACCCACGGGATCTCCATGGACCTGCGAGCACTGTGGGCTCCTGGCACCTCCATGTGTGCCTGCAGGTGGGTGAGGAGATGGCAACCATGAAAGAGAAGCTCCCGCTCTCCTCTGCCTGTCAGAGGTTGCTGTCTGCCTTGGTTCCCTGCCAGGCCAGCTTTCAAGGACCTTTTCCAACATCTCGTTCATATCCAGTTGTCTTCTCCATCCGGCTCTCGACTCCCCGGTGAGATCCGAGGTGGTTGTCCATGAGGTTCCCCTGCCTGCGGGGAGAGGTCCCCAGCGCCTCCCCTGGGCTCCTTCGCCCAGGCTGCCTGGGGCTCTGGGGCTGCAAGATGAAGGGAACCAGGGATCACGCGTCTCAGGAAAGGCTTTCTTCTGGAGAAGCATCAAATCACAGGTTGAGGACCAGCTTATCCAGCTGCTTTGGTGTTTCCCTTGAAGCAGGAGCTGTTAGTCTGCATGTTTAGGAGACAGCTGTGGTTTAGGAACCCGGTTTAGTAGAAAACGCTGCCTTAAACGGGCGCAACGGCTGCTGTTGTGCTGCCTCTACTCCCAGGGATTTCATCGCTTGGCCACGCACTAGCAATAACGCGGAGCTTGGCTCTTGCTGCCCTCCCCGGATGCTCAGCTCCCATCCATGCTTCCAGGCCCAACTTCTCCTGTCCCAAGTGCATTACGAGGCTCAGCTGCCGAGTGCTCCCCAACCCGAGCCAGCCCGGTTTTCCCGCGAGAGGCGGCTGATTTGATAACAGAAGATGCGGCTACGAGGGCGGCTGGGGCTTGGCCCAGGCATACCTACCTCTTCCCTCTGCACCGTGTGGAGTCTGTCTGTCTGTGCATCCCTCCCAGTGCTGTGTTTTACACCCATGGATGTCCATACTCTGCTCCTGGAATTGCATTTTATGAGCAGGGAAGGGAGGAGCTGCTCTGGGAGCCCCAGATTGTTTGGGCTCCCAGTGATTCATCTCTCAATTTTTTTTTTATTTTCACATCCTGACTCACGAATGTAAGAATTCCGATCCCAAAGCTCTCCTGAGAATTGCTGAAATTCCCCAGCAGGAGCCTACAGACCTCATCACTGTGGTGGTTTTATATCTGCATCTCAAAGTGTCTTTCATAAACCAGGCTCATGGAGTTTGGCTCCGGTGGAACCCTCCAGAGCCAGTGCTGGGTTGTTCCTGGGCACGTGGGACACCAGCTCCAGTTGCTCGGGATCTGCTGCTGCCTGGGAAGGGAGCCCTCTGCTCCGAGGGCGTGGTTGTGATTGTCATTGCCCGCAAAGCCCTAGGGCAGCAGCCCTGGGTTCAAAAGCCCCAGGACCTTCATGGCCTTAACCCCCAGCGCTGCCCTACAGCGCTGGCTCACAGCACAAGGAACATGGCCCGGAGTCCTGGAGCTGCTCCCCACCCCAGTTCATGTCCATCAGGGCAGGCAGCAGGCTCAGAGTGCGTCCCTGATGATGCAGTGGGGCAACAGTGCCAGGCTTTGTGCCAACTGACCTTTCTGAAGGGAGAGGGAGGTGGAGCAGGGGCTGGATCTGCCCCCTCTGTCCGGGTCTGGGCTCTCCTGGGGATCTTGCCCTGGGTTTGGTGTCACTGAGCCTCCTGCATGAACACAAAGGACCAAAGATGCTCCTGACATTCCTTGGGGAACGGTGCAGGCCATGGGCACCCCCAAGCCAGATAAGAAGCCAGCAGGAGCTGCGTTGCCTCAGACTGGGGTGGAGAGACCAGAGAGGAGGCTGAGCTGATCAATAAAATAAGCTGAAGCATTTTGATCTGTATTCTCCCTTTTTTTATTCAAAACTAGATCTGGGAGCCTTATTCAGCCCCTGGGCTGGGGCTCCTGGTCAGTGGTGGCATCTACCGTGCTCTGTGTCCTCAGGGAATGACACTGCTGAAAGAAAAGGGGCTTTGTGCTTCCTCCCTGCTACTGAGGAAGAGGAGGGGAGGAAGAGGAGGAGGCTATCGTCCTCCTGCTCAGGGAGGAAAATGCCTCATTTGACATTCAGAAGATTGAGCGGCTGCAGCAGAGCTGCTGCTGGAGCCGGCGCATTCCGAAGCGGGTGGCGGGGGATGCAGCTGGCTTCCCAAAGCATCCTGTGCCCGGTCACCCCACGGCTGGCGTCCATCTGGCCTCTGCTGGAGCCTTGGGCTGGAATCCTGCTGAGCAAAGCTGGACCTAGGAAATGGGTCTGGAAAGAGGAGGAAAGGGGCTGCGGGAGGAGCAGGAGGTGGGGTTGCTCATTCCTGGCTGGAGAACCTGGGGGATCTTGGTCTCCGCTTGGTGACCCTGGGCCACTTGTCCTGAGGCTGGAGTTTTTGGGGATCCTGGGACCAGTGGCTGCAAGGGCTGGGGTGCCGCAGTGAAAGCCAGGAGCTCCAGAGGCACCCCTTCCTCCTGTTTATTCCAAGAAGGGTCAGAAGGGACCTCAAAGCCCACCCAGTTCCATGGGCAGGGACACCTCCCACTGGATCAGGGTGCTCAAAGCCCCATCCAGTGTGGCCTTGAACATCTCCAGGGATGGGGCAGCCATAACTTTTCTGGGAGATCTGGGACAGTGCCTCACCGCTCTCACAGGAAAACATTTCTCCCTAAGATCTCATCTCAGTCTCCCCTCTTTCAGCTCAAAACCAGTCCCCCTCATCCGATCCCTGCACTCTTTGATCAAGAGCCGCTCCTCAGCTTTCCTGGAGCCCCTTTCAGTACTAGGAGGCTGCTCTAAGGTCTTCCCAGAGCCTTCACTTCTCCAGGGTGAAAAACCTCAACTCTCTCAGCCTGTCCTCGTACGGAAGGTGCTCCAGCCCTTGGACATATCCGTGGCCTCCTCTGGACTCTCTCCAACAGCTCCACGTCTTCCCTGTGTTTAAATAGTCTGTGTATTTTCTGTGCTGTGCAGTATCCAAATCTCCCCTCTTTCAGCTCAAAACCTGGCCCTACCCCTGCGCCCTCTGACCAGGAGCCCCTCCCCAGCCCCTCTCAGTACTGGAAGCTGCTCTAAGGTCTTCCTAGAGTCTTCTCGCACTGCGCCACTGGGAGCCCCGGGGCCGGGTCAGCTCGGTGTCGCCTTCGCCTGCGAAGAAGCCAGGGGTGAGACGAGACGAAGCCGTGCCGGTCGCCTCCCCCCCTGCCCCCCTATCCCCCGCCGTACCGCGCGGGCCAGGCACTCTCGCAGCGCCTGGAACTGCTCTCCGCAAGTGTCCCGCCGCAGCCCGGCCGCGCCGCCCGCCGCCGCCGCCACGCACCGCCCGTACGCTGCCGCCTGGGTGAGGAGAGGGGACACCGGGAAGGGATCGGATCGGCTCTGGGGGCACCAAGTCGCCCCCCCCCCCCGCATCCCCCCGACCGCACCTGCCCCGAGCACTCCGCCAGCAGCGCCGGGAAACGCCGCAGCCGCTGCCGCGCGCGCTCGCACACGCCGCGTCCCGACATCGCCTCCTCTACCGCTCGCTCGCGATTGGCCGCGCGACCCCGCCCATCACAGCACCCCTCTCTCCCATTGGCGCACA
>JAUMJL010001899.1:0-64117 GCA_033558185.1 Dromococcyx pavoninus
GCCCCTGCCCGCCTCCGCGCTCCTATTGGCTGGCGTGCCCCACGCCGGCACACCCCCACGCCGGTGCCCGTCCCCGCTCTCTCATTGCCTGCGCTACACCCGCCCCAGCGCTCCCATTGGCTGGTGCCCGTGCGAGCGCCCGGCTTCCCATTGTGGCTGCGGTAGGGCAGGTCTCTCCCTTGCGTTTTGGCGCCGGCGGAGCGCGGGAAAAGGCGGGAGAGCGCGGAAGCCCCGCCCTGCGCAGAATTCTGTGTGGGGAGCGGCGGGGAAAGTGAAGGGGGAGACGCAAACGCAGCCTTGAGCACTTTCAGCACGCGCGGTTCACAGAATCACAGGCTGACCCGAGTTGGAAGGGACCCATAAGGATCATCGAGTCCAACTCCTGTCCCTGCACAAGACAATGCTAACATTCCAATCCAAACACCGTGTGTCTGAGGGCATTGTCCAAATGCTCCTTGAATACTGTCGGGCTTGGCACTGTGACTGCTTCCCAGAGGAGCTATTCCAGGGCTCCACCACCCCCTGGCTGAAGAACTTTTTCCTAACATCCAACCTAACCCTCCCCTGGCACGCCTTCTTGCCATTCCCTCGGGTCCTGTCATTGGTCACCAGAGAAAAGAGATCAGCGCCTGCTCCTCCTCCTCCCCTTGTGAGGAAGCAGCAAACTGCAATGGGGTCCCCCTTCGATCTCCTCCAGGATGAACAGACCGAGTGACTTCACTCACTCTTAATACGACCTCCCCTCCAGACCCTTCACCAGCTTTGTGGCCCCTCCTCTGGAAACTTCAGTAGTTTGATGTCCTTTTTATACTGTGGCGCCCAAAACTGCACCCAGTACTCGAGGTCAGGCTGCACAACTGCAGACTAGAGCTGGACAATCACCTTCATTAATTGGCTGCCAATGCCATGCTTGATGCACTCCAGGACACTGTTGACCCTCTTGGCTGCCAGGGCACACTGTTGGCTCATGTTCAACTTGACGTCAACCAGAATCCCCAGGTTCCTTTCCGCGGGGCTGCTCTCCAGCCCCTCGCTCCCCAGTCTGTTTATATATCCAGGGTTGCCATGTGTCAGGAGCAGAACCCAGCACGTGCCCTTGTTAAACTTCATGCAGTTGGTGATTGCCCAGCTCTCCAGTTTGTCCAGGTCCTTCTGAAGGGCCTCTTTACCGTCAGGAGTGTCAACAGCTCCCCCCAGTTTTGTGTCATCAGTGAACTTGGTTAGTCCTGCATTCAGGTCATTTATGAAGATATTAAAGAGTACTGGCCCTAAGACGGATCTCTGTGGAACCCCACTAGTGACTGCTTGCCAGCCTGATGTAACCCCATTCACTATGACCCTTTGAGTCCAACCCATCATCCACTCATTCACCCACTGCATTATGTGTTTATCCAGCTGTATGCTGGACATGTTGTTTAGGAGGTTAAAACAATGGTTCCCTGTAAAGAGAGGTTTAACTGCGGGTCCTATGTATTATTCCTGTTTTTAAAAGATTCAGGTTGCAATAGGACAGTAGAAAAGCACTTTCCAGATGTGGGAATGGCCATAATCTGGGTTTCAGGTAGAGCTCTGGAAATGCCATTTTTTCCCCATCCTCTCTCTTGCTCCCGTCTGCTCTTTTCTGGTCACAATATCACAGTATCACAGTATCACAATGTTGGAAAAGACCTCTGAGATCATCTAGTCCAACCTATGACCCAACACTAACACCCACTCGTCATTTAAACCATGGCACTAAGCGCCTCATCCAATCTGTTTTTAAACACCTCCAGGGATGATGACACCACCACCTCCCTGGGCAGCACATTCCAATGGCCAATCACCCTTTCAGTGAATTTTTTTCCTAATATCAAACCTAAACGTCCCCCGACAAAGCTTGAGACCATGTCCTCTTGTTCTGTCACTGATCGCCTGAGAGAAGAGACCAACCCCTGCCTGACTACAACCTCCTTTTAGGTAGTTATAGAGAGCAATAAGGTTTCCCCTCAGCTTCCTCTTCTCCAGGCTAAACAACCCAGCTCCCTCAGTCACTCTTCATAGAGCTTGTGCTCCAGCCCCTTCACCGTCTTCGTTGCTCTCCTCTGGACACACTCCAGCATCTCAACATCTCTCTTAAACTGAGGGGCCCAGAACTGGACACAGTAGTCAAGGTGTGGCCTGACCAGTGCTGAGTACAAGGGGATGATAACTTCTCTAGTCCTGCTGACCACACTATTCCTGATGCAGGCCAGGATACCATTGGCTCTCTTGGCCACTTGGGCACACTGCTGGCTCATGTTGAGGACTGCTGGCTCATGGTCCCTCCTACCTGCCAATTCATTTTGATTTTCAACAGTATTTCATAGAATCACTTGGTTGGAAAAGAACTTTGAGATCACTGAGTCCAACCATACCTGTCCACTACTAAACCATATCCCTAAGCACTTCATCTACTCATCTTTTAAACACCTCCAGGGATGATGAATCATCCACCTCCCTGGGCAGTCTGTTCCAGTGCCTGACCACCCTTTCAGTGAAGAACTTTTTGCTAATGTCTAAACTGAATCTGCCTTGGAACAACTTGAGGCCATTTCTTCTCATCCTGTTGTGCATTTGGAGACTGCTTGCACTTTCCTGCATTTGGAGACAGAAATTGTCTTCCTGGAGAAACTAACTCCATGTGCCACCTGTTTCCACATGTTTTAAATAAATAGCACAAGAAAGGGAGAACATAGGTATGAAGAAGAAGAGGTGAATATTCATCTTCCTTAAAAATGTGAGCATTTATTTTATACTAACTGAATTGCCTTTATTTGAACATCACTCCCCCCACCCAAAGTGGTGCCCTTAAACCAAAATATTTCCTGTGAAGCAGCTTTCGTGAAACCAGGAGCAGCTTTAAGGAAACTGAGAGGCTATTCTGCTGTGTGGGATCCACAATGTCCTTGAGTGATTCCAAGTAGTCACTGTCATTTCAGCATGGAACATTGTCCCAGGAACTGGGACAATGAGTTACAAGACTCCACACTGTACTGTGCTTGGCTGTATGAGGAGCAGGTAGGGCAGGAGGACAGCAGAAAACTGACCCCTCAGAGGAGGCAATATGGTTTCAAATAAATTTCAGCAGATCAGTGTCAAAGTCCTCAATTTGAGTTTGAGTTCAACTGGAACCTATCAGAAATGGCCAGCAGAGGGTTTAGGCTTATAGTATTTATTGGTCCTGTTTAGGACATTGGACTGATGCAGACACCAACCCAGGTGGGTCTGTGGGACCTTCTGCACTAAATGTCCATGCCAATATACAAATCAAAATATACATGTCTTATCTCAGAAGAGCAAACATTGCAAAGTCTCATCCCAGTAGGCAGCCTAGACATGCATGGACATGCTCCTGCTCTTTATCAGGAAAGAGGATGAGCGGCAGACAGCTCCCGAAAGGCTCACCAGTGCCCACGTAATGCCCTACTATCTCTTGCCACCTCTACAGCTGCTAGAGGGGTTGGCAGAGAGCTACAGCAGCATCCTCCCTAACCCAGCCAAGCTCATTTACTCTCCCACCACCATAAAGGACTCTAAAGCCACTAGTCCATAAGCCCTGGGCTGCTGCCAAGGGCTGTCATGATGCAATGGCTGTGCTATCACTACAGCTCAGCCACTCTTCTTGGAAGCCCATGGCAGGGCATCAAAGCCCTGGCCCAGGGACGATGGCTCTGCAGGGAGAGGAAAGGCTGGGGAGAGCACAGAGAAGGCCTGTGAGGAATATTGCGCCTCTGTCCTGCTGTAGCTGTAGCAATATGGTATTTGGGAATGAGTGTCCACATTGATTTTTCTTCTTGCAACTGATTAGCCCAGTTACAGTTGTTCCTTGAGGCACATCCCCAAGATTTACATGGCATGCACAGTACTGAGTACCTACTAATGCTCTCATGGAGGAAAGAAAGCATGAGGACCTTCTCCCCTTCACATACATCCTCCTCCGTTATGGAACTGCATTTGGGGACCAGCATCTTCAAGCCAGCTCTTTTGCCAGAGCTGGGTTCAGGGCAGCAGCCTGCTGCCCTGCTTTGAGGTGCCAGTGTTCAGCATCACAGTGGGGGTTGTCAGCTGGCTCAGGCCCTCTCTTTGGATGTGTTAAATGACGTTCTGCTCTTCTGGCTTCGAGCCTGGAGTGGAATACTGTGTGTTTTGAAAACAAAAACCACCCCAAAATTTGAATTAATTTTATGCTTTCTTTGTTTGCAGGAATTTAGGCACTCAGAAAGGTGTAAGTAAGAGCAGCCCAGGGCAGCTGGGCGAGGCGGGTGTGGGGTGTTGTGTAACCATGCTGTTTGCACAGATCTCCCTCCAACTGCCCACTCTGGGGTCCCAGCCAGAGGAGCGACCCCAGCACTCACCTCCACCCAGGCCCTGGCATGTCTCATCAGCTGCATGTGTAGCTCAACAACAGTCTCTGCCTCAGCCGCTGCTGTTGTGGTATCCTCAGTGCCAGCAGGGCAAAGCCCCTTCCTATCAGGCACAGCTTATGGCACCCAGACCTCTTGCCCCCATCATGTCTGGTTCATCCTGATAGATACTGCCTTGGGTCTCAACTGATCTACCTGGTGGCAGAGGGTAATGCTTAGGGCAGGGTCTTCCTTTCTCAGAAGATTGTTTTTTTTCTATTTTAATGCAGATTGCCTACAGGACAGATAGACAATGACTCCTCGTTGCTGACTACCTCCCACCACTGCAGTGACTGGTCTAACTGGTGAAAGATGGTGAGGATAACTCCATGGGAAACATGGGCTGACTTGTCACTAGTCAAGGACACTATGTTTCTGCCATTTTTCCCCTGATTTGAGGAAGGTTATTTGTTTGCATGGCCTTATCCAGCCACATTCAACCCTGCCACATACCCAAATCCTCACCTGTTGCTCAGTCTGGCAGGGCTGATCATAGAGTGGCTTGGATTGGAAGTGATCTTTAAATATCATCCAGTCTCCAGCTCCCCTGCAGTGAGCAGGGACATCTTCAACTAGATCAGGTTGCTCATTGCCCTGTCCAACCCGATCTTGAATATTTCCAGGGACAAGGCTTCTACAGCCTCTCATTGTAAAAAACTTCTTCCTTATATGTAGTCTAAATCTGCCCTCTTTTAGTTGAAAACCATAAATCCTTGTTCTATCGCAACAGGCCCTGCTGAAAATTTGTCCCCATCTTATAGGCCTCTTTTAAGTATTGAAAGGCTGCAACAAGGTCTCCCTGGAGCCTTCTGCTCTCCAGGCTGACCATGCTTCTTTTGATGCACCCCAGGATACGGTTGACCTTCTGGGCTGCAAGTGCACATTGTCAGCTCATGTCCAGCTTTTCATCCACCAGTAGCCTCAATTTCTTCTCCTGAAGGGCTGCTCTCAATCCCTTCATCTCCCAACCTACATTGATACTGAGAGTTGTCCTGACCCATGTTCAGAATCCTGCACTTGGCCTTGTTGAACCTCATGAGGTTCACACAGATGCACTTCTCAAACTTCTTCAGGTCCCTCTGGATGGCATCCCATTCCTCAGGAGTGTCAACTGCAACATTGAACTTCATATCATCGCAAACTTGTTGAGGTTACCCTCAATCCCACTGTCTATAACATTGATGAAGACAAATGATATTTGTCAAAAGTATCATGCTGAAGTGTCCCTGCTTAGGCCTGTGAATCCCAGAGCCTGAAGTTCACACATAGCAGAAATCTAAATATTATATATTCTAAAAGAATTCTAAATATAAGCTGAGACAGAGGAGGTGTGCAGGAGGAGACCATCAGCCAACACTGCCAAAGTGACAAGCAGTGATCTCAACGGCCACCACTTTTGCCAGCAGGCTTCGAGGTAGCCCTCAACATTTCCTCATATACTTACCCAGCTGTGCTGGAGAAAGATGCTCCACATCTCTGCAGAACTGATCCGAGCCATAAGGACTTAGACCAAACTTTCAACAGTCTGAACAAAGTATTTGCCCAAATAATTTGTGTTCACTTACTGCAGAGTTTATAACTTGAGGAAGCACTCTGCAAAAACTGAGCTGCAGGGCTGTGCTTGTTGAGCTAAGGCACTTTTAGCAGATTATTTCACTGAGAAATCTAGAACAGAACAACCAAGTGTTTATTAGCTTAATTCTAGCTGGATATCACATTTGCCTTCACAGCCCATTAATTTGTGGGTCTGAGAGCACCGTCATTAGCCACCTGGTTATCAGATGATCTGATGGTTACAGCTGTTGAAAAGCAAAGCCCTCACATGCTCAGCATCTCCCTTGTCTTTAGTTTTTTAAAACCATGTTTCTTGCTTCTTCAAGGCCATTTACAACTCTCAGGACAAAGTCTGAAGGTAATGTATGACCACATATGGAGTTATAATCGTATAACTGGATATGTTGTTTCTTTGCTGTCTGTGAAGCTGGGGACAGTGCTGTGGAGATGGTCCCACAAGTACCAGGTAGAGAAGCCATCATTAAAGATTTCAGGAGCTGGAAGCATCAACTCTGCTTGATGGTCATCAGTGGTCAATAACAGGCAAGAGCATCACTGATTTTGGTGCCCTCCCAGGATCTATGAGCACATAGTGGAGTTGGAGTAGTGACACATGGCACTGCATTTGTATGTGTGCTCAAGAAGGTTGTCATTCTTCCTTTCTGGTGGCACCACCTTCTTGTTTCCTGCAGCAGAAGGTGGCAGTAGCACCAGTAGAACTCTTGACCCACCATTGACTTGCCTCAAGCAGTTTTTGGTCTCATCTCCTCATCTCCTATGCCCTGATCACAGAGAATGTGACTGATCTCTCACCACACATGGAAAATTACAGATCATTCCTGCTCTGGCAGCCTGTTAGTCACCATGGACAAATAGTGAACTTTCTTCAGGGTTACATTCCTCAGCACTTACTCATCTGAAACTGCATATTGGAGGAAAGCAGCCCTGGGTCCCTTGTTTCTGGGCAGGCTTATGTTATTTATGTTGAGCAGGGCTCTTTCTCAGTAATGTTTCTGATGCATTTCACTTATTACTACCAGACACACCAATTGCTCTGAACTTCCCTTTCCCTCTTTGCTCCAGAAAACAAGCTTGCCACATTAACAAAGCAGCCAGGAGCCCCCCTGTACTGGTGAATGGTTTCAAAGAAAACCAGCCTCAAATCATGAAAGTCAATAACTGAGGACATAAAGGCAGGACAGCAAATCATTTTTCTTAACGAGGTTAGTGGGGGCAGCTTGGTTATCACCCAAACCTTACTTATCTATAGAGAAGTCATAGGCCCTAGATACCCAACTTCCCTGCTCTACCTGCCCCCAATGACCTTTTCTCCTCCAGCAGAGAAACTTTTTTCTCTTGGAGGTTGTAGATTATCTTCAACAAATTGGACACCTTTTACTAACAGACTTTCTGGTGTATGCTGCTATTCCTGCCCCAAGGAATCACCTAATCAAGACTGTCATGAAAGGAATGAGGAAGGATCCTGCCTCTTGTCTTTGGGATAGTACAATATTTTGGTCCTGTTCTGCTCCAGGTGCCCATGATATCTGCACTTTTCCAGCAGGATACAGAAAACAGAGACTTGTCATTGCATATTTTTGCTAGTGGCATCTGCCAGACACTTCCCTGCAGAGCCAGAGAAGGTTCACTATTTGTCAGGGTTCAATTGTAATCATACCAAAAAGGGACTGGGAAAAGCAGCTTCCTTCCAAAATTTCGTTGTGGGATCACACAGTGACCTCATGGTGATAGGACAAGGTGCAGGGGAGTGTTTACCTTGTCAGTCCCTGTGCACAAACAGGCAGCACTAGGGAAAGATCCCGAGAAGACTCAAGAAAGCGAAAGATGAGATAGGCATACGACTATATTATAAAGGCAGTAATTGACCCTAGGAATTGTAACTGGGATAAAAAAGATGTAAAACAGAAATTAGAAAGATAGAGGCAAATGCCTGCAGCATTCAGGAAACCATGAAAACCTAAGAAAGCAGTTTTATATTGCACTTGCATTCAATGAGATAGCCACAAGTGGATAAATTGATGCAGGTCTGACATTGAATGACATAGAGGCGTGTATGGGGATATAGGAGACAAAAGATTGGTATCCATTATCCTTTCGGCAGTACAGTCACATTGAGCAAACAAAATCCCTTGGTTTATAAGGGCATATTTGATTTACTGCTTTGTGACACTGAGAGGATTAAAACTGGTTAACTGATAGACCTTAGAGTCATTGTAGGGGCATACCATTAGCAGTCCTGAGATTGTCTGCGAAGTTTTCGTGTGGCAAATGTGGTGAGTGATGAATAATGAGTGCCAAAGCAGCCTGTCTCACCCTGTCCTTGGTGTTAATGAACCTAAACATAAGATCATGCTCTAGGGAAGAAAAGTGAAGATCACTCACGCCAACAACATGCTGGACTGCTCTGCAGAGAGGGGCTCCTGGGTGATGATATGTAGCCGACCCATCAGCAGCCTCCCAGGCTAACTCACAGTCAGGAGGAAACCAGGTCCTCTGCTTCATAGGCAGAGGGATCACAGCTGGAGACAGTGCTGCCTCCCCCCTGCATTGCATGGGAGAGCATCCATGGGGCAGCCCAAGGGAGCTCTGTTCAAGATTCAGCCACCCGAAGGCAGCTGTCTGCCCTTGGGTGGGTTGTGTAGGTACTGAGGGTACCTGAGACATCGTAAAGCATCCTGTCTGCCCTTGCTGATTCCTAAAGGTCTTTCATGCCTCCCGTATCACCTTTGCCAGCCACACATCTCAGTCCCAGCAGCAAAAGGTTAAAAGGGTTTTGGCAAAGGGGAAGCAGTTCAGAAGACAGCCCTAGGGCAGACTGGGGGCTTCAAAAGCCTGCCCTGGAGCAAGTTGCTGGAGAAAGCTCTCCTATTCAGTGCTACTGAGACAAATCTGAGGAGGGACTTGATAACTACACAAATAGACTACACACTGGGAAGATTTTTTTTTCACTGAGGGTGTTGAAGCACAGGCACATGTTGCCCAGAGAGGTGGTAGATGCCCCATACCTGGAGACATTCAAAGTCAGGTTAGATGGGGCTCTAAGCAACCTGATGTAGTTGAAGCTGTCCCTGCTCACTGCACGAGGGGTGTACTAGATAACCTTCATGGTCCCTTCCAATCCAAAGCATTCTATGATTCTATGATAACCACTCTGACTAAGCCTGGTTGTAACAAATCTATGGGGAAAAAAAAGGCATAAGGTCTTATAGCTTTGAGCAGTAACCAGAAAGTGGGATTTGGAAAGGGAATATTTCTCATCAATGGCAGTTATGCACTGAACCAGATTTCCTGGGGACACGGTAGATTCCTCAGTTCCCGGTCATGATTTCAAGACTGCACATGACACTTTTATTCAGTCACATTATGATTTGCTCAGCAGTTACTGGCAAGTTTCACCAAGGGTAAAAGGATTAGGATAGATTATTTTATTAGTCTTGTTGTCTGGCATCCATCAAGATGCTCTTTCATTGCCCGCCAAGCTCAAGGGCATGCCAAGAGCTTATTTCCCCCCAGCTGTGCCTGCTGACACACTCAGCTGAAGAAAGGGGGGAAAAAGTCTTCAAGATAAATTTTTAACAACAAAAACATCCATAAATCAATCAGTGACATTTTGTTTCAGCAGAACAGTCTAGTCTCATGTAACTTTAGCAGAGAAAAGCATAAAAGAGGAGAAAACTCATAGCCAACAAGGACCCACCGTACTTGTTCCATCACATGTTGCTAGCTCTCCCATTTGGGGCTCAGTGACCTCTAGCATTTTTGGTGAAGCCGAGACAGAAATAATTTCTCTAGAGGATAAGGCATGTCCCACCCCTTATTCCTTCTGCAAACCCTTTAAAAATCCACTCTCTCCTCCTTTCCCGTCCCTGGGGAAGAAGACAGATTATTTTGTTTTGTTATCAGATATATTTCTGGAGCTGAATTACTAGTGATGTTTCCTTCCTAGCAAGAGCTGGGAAAGCTTCCACTATGTAAGCATCTTAGATCAATCACACACAGATACAGCAAGGCATTATACGACCATTCATTGCCTACACTGCATTACAGAATTGCATCTCCTCTGCAGTTTTCTATAATACAATTGTTGCCTTCCCTGTGGCTATCCACATCTCTTCTCTAGTTTTTTCCTGATATTTCTCAGTATTTGTTTTAAATTCCCATCTATTTCCCTTTCTCCAGTGCTACCACATCGATTCCTCAAGACAAGGCAACTTGCAGCCTCTTTCTCCTCGGATCCTGCCCCATGGGTTTCATGTCTGAGCTGGTTCTACTGCTTCTAGTTTTTCCTCAATTTGCCCCAAATTCAGAGCCCAGTGCCTCAACTCCTGCCCCATCATAGGTCCCAGCTCAAAAACAGCTTTGAAGAGCCCCTGGCAATACAGGGGATAAAAAAAGGGAATTAAAAAAGGGATAAAAACATCCCTTCCCTGGCAATATTCCTGGCATCCAGGCACTCATCCCTGTAAGACCTGATGTCTCCAGCTCCGTGCAGTGAGGACACAGGTACAGGACAGTCTGGGCTTGAAGCGGTTCCCTTAGGTCACAGCAAAAAAAGGGATGAGACTGCTCCACAACTGCTCACCTGTCTGTCATCTTTTCTCTGAAAAGCTCAGAAATGTTCATCTGCAGAACAAATAAGCACAGGCACAGACCTCAGAGCAGTAAAGCCACATGGGGAAGAGAAGAGAGGTACAGAGGATCTGCACTGTTTGGACTTTGTAATTCAGTCCAATAGAGACGTAAACCTCCTTGGCAGTACCTGGAGGGGGAGCGAGACTTCACATGGATTAGCAGACCAGATGTGCATGGAGTGGGGAGCTGGAGCAGAAGAGACGAGGGCATGGGCATCAGACACCTTGCCAGGAAGCAGCAAGTACAGGAAGCAATCACAGTCCTGGGTCTCAGCTCAGGTCTGTGGGAAGTCCAGGGTAATTTCTTGGGGGATGCATGGAGGAAGCTGTTCTGGTCTTCCAGTTCCCAGACACTGTGTGTAGTAACTGTTTTTAGCAAGTAAAACAACCCCCAGATAGTTCTGCTGGTTTAGATCATCCATTTTTAAACTCAGCCACCTGAATATGGTATAAAAAAACAGAAATGAAAGAGCAGTGATAAGAGAGAGCACTGGAACCCCTCTCCTATGAGGAAAGGCTGAGAGAGTTGGGGTTGTTCAGCCTGGAGACGAGAAGGCCCTGGGGAGACCTTATAGTAGCCTTCCAGTATTTAAAAGTGGCTTATAAAAAAGATGGAGAGAGGCTTTTTACCAGTGCCTGAAGGGACAGAATAAGAGCTAATAGTTTTAAACTGAAAGAGCATGGGTCTAGATTGGACATGGAGAAGACATTCTTTATGATGAAGGTGGTGAGGCACTGGCACAGGTTGCCCAGGGAAGCTGCCCCATCCTGGAGGTGTTCAAGGCCAGATTGGATGAGACTTTGAGCAACCTGATATAGTGGAAGGCGTCCCTGCCCATGGCAGAGTAGTTGGACTGGATGAGCTTTAAAGGTCTCTTCCAAGCCAAGCCATTCTGGGATGTTGTGACAGAGATAAGTGTTCCCCAGGATGTTTCCAGTGCTCCTGCAAGGACAAGTGCATGGGAAAACCGTTTTCCCCATGCGTGTCCCCAGAGTGAAGACCCACTGGCCAGGCATGAGAGAGGGAGCTCGCAGCCCTCCAGCTAGCACCCAGAGAGGCTGTCACCCCACTTCCCTCCACAGCTGCCCATGCAGAAGGAGGTGAGTTGGTCATGCATGCTCCTGGGAGGAGACAGGTAAACACTCCCCACACAGCCCCATGTGACCCGGGAGAAGATGTGCAGATCCTTTGGAGTCCTTGCAAACCGCACCAACATCAGCATCAGGCTTGAATAACTCTGCTGAAGCCCTGCTGCCAAGGACACAGAATCTCAAGAACCAGAGATGGTATTTTCGCTTATCCCTCCAAGCCTCTTCTAGGCAGTACTCAGCCCAGAAAGCTCTCCAGAGCTCAGTGTCAGTGGTTTTGCAGGCTTCTTGCAGCTACCTTGAATCATCGCTGGGGGATGGACACATGAGTGCACACACACAGACAGCTCCAGTGAGGATTTACACAGCCCGTGGCAGGGTTTTGTAAGGGCTATGTCCAGTTAAATAGCATGGAGAGCAAGGAAAACCAAATATCCTTACAGTCAGGCCTCCATTTGCTCTATCACCTCCTCTCCCCAGCAGATAAGCCAAATGGGGTGCAAGCTGTAGGCTTGCTACATGAGCTGAGTGGACTTCAGCCATTCCAGCTGTGAACAGGTACTACTTAGCTGCTCCTGTTGCAGCTGTTCCCTCCCCTCTGGAACATCAGAATGCTAATATTTATTAAAACAAGGTGGTTTGCAATTTCTCAGCTGGTTCTTTCACAGGTAATATCATTTGTAGCTACCAGGAGAGAAGGAAACATTTCAGATCGCAGTAATACACCAAAGAGAAGTCTCTGCTGACGGCTCCTGCAAGACCAGTTTCTCTCTTGTGTTTTCACAGAGGACCACTGACAGGGTTTTACTCTTTCTGACTATGTTTTAAGAGTCTTTTCTTGCATTACTAACCGTTATTTTCCTTAACAAAAACATGGTCTGCAATACTGCAGACAGGTACTTACCAGGACACCTAGGAGAGCATCTGCCAACAGGTTTTGGGATAAACTACAGGACAGGATGACGTGGGATCAGGGCTGGTGAACACTACTTTTGTTCCCAAGCAATTCCCTATTATCACAGTTATTGTTATGTGGGGAATAAGACAACAGAAGGAAAGCAGGAAACTGGTAGTACAGCTAAAATATCCCAGGAAACATAGCTCAGCCAGTTCCTTGTGGGGTTGAAGCACTAGGGAAAAGGGGCCTGCATCAGTGAGGCTGGAGTGAGCATGGAGTCACATACCCTTCACATCTCCTGAAGGTAAAACACAGGGTATGGGACTGCTGAGGGTGAGGGTTCCTCCATCCCAGCCCTGCCCTGGGCCTGCCATGATGCTGTGTCCCAACACAAGCACTCACCAGCCATCCTGATCCCAGTCATATTTTGTATATTCAATGAGATTCACTTGGCATGTGGAGAGCAAGGCATTGGTCATACCCCATGTGTCCCATCACACTACTTCTACAAATCACCTCTATAAATAAGCTATAGGAATAATCCTAAAGCCCTGGGAAAGATGTGACGCAGGAAGAAAGCAGAAGGAATTCAGGACATCACCAGTTTCCTAAGTCCCTGCCATCACAGGGAATTAGATAACCACTGAACAAATGTGTGTTTATGCAGGCATTTAAATTCCAAGAGGAAAAGTCCTTGTCAGATGACAGCCAAGAGCAGGCCCTTGTCTCTCACAGTAGTGATAGTGATAAGGGAAAATATCTTTCTGAGCAAGCATTTCCTCCTCCTACTGCTGCTGGGAGGAAAATATGCCTTTTCCTAATGTGCTCATGCTACTTCCATCTGGATGTTTGTCCAGCATGTCCTTCCTTGTTAGAGGGGAATTAGGCTGTCTCATTTAGATATCTGGCAACTCAGAGATCTCAGAGGTCTTGGGGTTGTGGCTCCTGGAAGCAGAGCTTGGGGCTGTGCCACTGACAGGAGATCTATGACAATATACGTCTGCACTGCAGCATCCACTGGTGGGTTTTGGGAGGTGGCTTGTGTGAGCTGGCAAGACTCTGCTGCCGAGTCTCTTCTAAGCCCCTATTTGTGAATTGGATCAACATTAAAAAAAGACAACTTCAATTTGCATCACCCAAAACCACACCGAGACAGCATCTTCTCCAGCACCTTACTTCCAGGGGAAGTTAGGGATCGTGAGGAAAATAGTCCATAAGTTTGGATAGCCCACAACTACTTCACTTTTCAAGTCAGTCCAACTGACTTCAGCTACAATGATGCAAAGATTCGTTAAATGGGGAAGAAACCTGTATGGAGCTTGTCTGGAAAGAACAGGAGAAGCAACCACAGCTCAGGAGGTTTATTACCTCTTTCAGTGATGCTAAGCCAGCCCTGCTCCCATTTACCGCAGAGAGAGGTGAACAGCTATCATCTGCTCTGATGAAGCAGAACAGAAATACAGTAAACCTGGACATATTTAGCAGCCAGGCATTGATACAAGTATCTGATGATATAAAGAGTAACCACCATCCTGCTGTCACACCAAAAATAGCGTTTGGCTGCCTGCTTTGACCATGGTCCAGGCCTTGAGGAGCACAGTGCAGCCATTGACACCTCCCTCCACCAGCTCCTACTCAGCCTCCAAAGTCTGCTGGGGCTTTTGATCCTAATTTTGTGAGGTGAGCCCAGATATCAGCAGGCAACTTGCAGACCACGAGCAAGCTACAGATCAGCAAGTCGAGGTGAGAGCTGGGAACAAAGCATTGCTACCTTCCAGAGGAGGTGTCGTGAACGTGGTCATCTCTACAAAATTTTCATGGCTCTTTGAAAAGCCTCCCACAATAGCAAAACCTCAAACCAATAGGGTAAAAACTCAAACCCACTGTGTACAGCACAGTGTCCAAGGGAGGAAGAGGTGTTTTTTTACTCTCTGTCCTCTTCTCCCTCTGTGAAGTGGCAAGAGTGGGATAAACCCACTAAGGACTTAGCTGCCAACATCACTGCTATGTGAGGGTGTTATATCCAGCACAGTGGAATGCAGGTGAGAGTCTGGAAAAATAACATCTAATCAGGTATCTTGGTCTCTTATCCTCATCTTCATGCATCATTAAACCTCTTGCAGGCTCACCTATGTGCCAGACTCATGAGGGACATTGCATCCCTGAAAAAGGCAGGCAGTGCCAAATGCTGGCCTTCCTCCTTTGGTTTCATGGAGGTGCCTTTGTTTGAAGAAGGACTGTAGGACTCAGCAACCTGCTTGCAACCCCTCAAAAACCTTTCACAGCCATCATGAGATGCAAGTACATCAAGTCCCTGGCCATTAGTAAATCCAAGCCAATTAGATTTAGGAGAGAGACTAAAACCAGGTCTGGATATTGCTGCTGAGGCAGGTGGAGGCACATCCCTGCTGCACTGGGTGTACAGTGATGCTCTGCTTGCACGCAGTGTGTGTGTACACAGCAAAACCTGGGAGAAGCCAGTGGGCTGCAGACCTTGGAGCTACTTCTGAAGCCTCAGGCTGCAGTGTGTCCCACAAGCAGGGGATTTTGTACCCAGCACGGAGGTGGTGGCCATCCCCTCAGGGGTTCTGGCTCACCTCTCCAGTAGGCAGGATTGGTGAGGGACCTTGAAAGCTGAAAACCTTCCATCTCCTGCTGCTTCCCAGGCTGTAGCCACAGCATCCTCAAGGGGTTACAAGAAGCACAGAGAGTGACAGCTTTCAAAACTGAGTGACCACAGCCAAACTACCCAACAAAAGCAGTCACAGGTAGTGTTAACTCCCAAGGGACAGAGACCTGGTGGGGAGGACAAAGTCATGCAAAAGGAGATGCTGATGAGCTAAGCATTCCTCTCCATCCCTTGTCTTGATCTCCTGGGTCTGATCCAGACTCTGTGTCAAGGACAGTGCTGGGCAACAGAGCCACCCTGGGTACCTTTGGTGACACGTCCTGGTGGTAAATATGGGGTTTGCCAGACCCACACCACTGTTATAGACAGGTTTTCACCCTCCTCTGTGCCTGATGTTGGCTGAAGCAGTAGCCAGTTTCCACATACATCTGTGTTTCAAACTGTGTAATGTCAGAAATGAAAGCACTGAGGGCTGCATCCTTGGGATCTACTCCTGTCTCCAAAAGATAACACACTTTATAAATTCACTGTTTGAGAGGTGCTCATAGAAATCGCCATGTACTGAGGTGACAAAAAACAGCGACTTCTGTCACCAAATTGAACAAATATTTCCCTGTTCATTGTTATCTCCCTTTCACAGGCTTCCAGCGGTGACATTTTATGAGCATTTTTTTAGATAGCTTCTTCTCACTGTTTGCTCCAGCCAGTTCAATCTGCTGTAACATTGTACAACTGGTTTTGGTTGATTTACATTTAGCATTGTAAAAAAAAAAAGACTTGGCAATTTGGGCTTAGACAGAGAAAAAACAAGGTTTGTTCTTTTTTTTTCTGCTTGGATTTTTTTGGACCTAAAGCCAAATCAACCTCTAGGCAGTGAGCTAGAAGAAAACCAAGTTTATAATCCAGGTAAGCTCACTAGTTAAATTAAATGGTTGTGCTTTACTCACGGGGGGATGGCAGAGAGTCTTCCACTCCCAGTCCTTTCAAGACGAGTACTATTCTACTTAAAATGCCATCAAAATCTGCTTTTGAGTCTAATCTGTGTTAAAGAAAAACTGGGGGAAGGCTTTGTCTGGTGAGCTTACAGAAGTTTAATTTCAAAATTAAATAATATTTTTATGGGAAGTTCTTCGGGAACTAGTGTGAAAACATACCTAAAAAACCCACAAACCAAAACAAAAAAACCCAACAACCACAAAAAAAAACCAAACAAGCAAACAAAAAGACAAGAAAAAGAAGAAATCATATCCTCCTTCTTCCCACAGCAGACCTGCTGCCAAAGTTACCCTCCATGTTGTGAAGAGTCCTTCTTCGTAATCTCTCTTGCTCACAGCACCTGCAAATCCCAAGCCTGCATGCATTTCTAGCAGACTCAGGTCTGTAAGGGTTAGAAGGCTTATTTATGATAACATGAATATTAAGTACATTTAGACTTGAAGAGAGCAAGAATTGTCTTACAGATACCTGTACCCAACATTCAATACTAACAACAATAAATCATCATACAACTATTGTAAAAGACAAGACTTTTCCTTTTGTTTTCCCATTTTTAAATTAAAACTAGGTCATAGAATCACAGAATGGTTTGTGCTGCAAGGGACCTTAAAGCCCATCCAGTTCCACCCCCCCGGCCATGGGCAGGGACACCTCCACCAGACCAGGTTTCTCGAAGTCTCATCCAACCTGGCTTTGAACACCTCCAGGGATGGGGCATCCACAACTTCTCTGGGCAACCTGTGACAGTATTTCACCACCCTCGCTGTAAAAAGAATTCTTCCTAATATCTCATCTAAATCTCCTCTCTTTCAGATTAAAAACATTTCCCCTTATCCTGTCACTCCACTGCCTGATAAAGAGCCCCTCCCCAGGTTTCCTGTAGGCATGTAGAGGAAACCAGAAATCATCAGTAAGATGCCTGTCCATACTAGCCTGTGTTTGTAGCACAAAGTAGGTTCCAATAACATTATTTCAGTATGCTTAAAAGTGTTTAAAATAAAGACTACTAAATAGACATGTCTGAAATTCATACAGAAATTGTAATACTAGCAAAAAAATCTAAAGAAAGCAGTGTAGTTAAGTAACAAAAAAAGTGCTGAGAAGTTCTCATGTCTCTCCAGATGGTACACATTTACTTCTCATTTGTAAAAGTTACCGAATCCAACTTAAAAAGGGACTTTGCTCCCGATGCCTGAAATCGACAGTTTAAGGATACACTTGTAACCACAGCACGCTCTAAAATTAATGCATAATTCTTAGAGCTAATAAAATCAAGGTCACTTTGGTACAATATCAAAGCAGTCAGCGTTAATAGATTACAGGATTTGTAAGCAATCCTCGTGCAGAGGCATCCAAAGCACTGCAGGAATGTGGTGGTGTTCACCAGCATGGACCTGCAGTCTCAGACTTCTCCATTTCAGAAGTGGTTGATCATTCAGATTGTGGCCTCATCTAGTTTGCTCTTTCAACAGAGAACTAGAAACCTTGGAGAAAACAGGCAGAGATGTTGGCTGAGGCTCTAATGTATCTCTCATCCCAAGAGCCTGGCTGCCATGCTGGGCAGAGTACGCCATGTGTGCTACACAACAGAGTAACCCAGGAATGAGAAAGTTATTCTCAGATGGGTGGAGGAGACATCACCACTAGGACATGTATAAATGTACACGAGCACGCAGCAGGGCCTGGTGCTTAGCCATAGTCTGATTGTATTTCGGGCAGCATGGTCTAGCACATGTACATCCCCCAGATGCCAGCATCAGAGCATGGACATTTCTCAGACTGCTGTATGACCAAGAGCTGCATGACTCAAACCACACCTTCAGTGGGCACAGCAGGACTCACTCTGCCTGGTGCTGTTGATGGAGCACATACCTGAAAGAAAGAAAGATAAAGTTGGTTACAGAGCAGGTCTGCAGCAGAATGAAGAATAAAACCCAGTCTTCTCACCCTAAGGACAGAGAACCACCATCAACGGTTTCACTACATGTTTTCCATAGGCCCCAAGAGCCTGTATTATTTCAATAGGTCTTCAAAAGTCAACTAAACCTACCGCCACAACAGGCTGAGGCTCACACCTCTAAGATAAACATCCTTTGAGAACACCTCAGATCAAAAGGGAGCATGAAGATGTGCTGCGTTGAACCAAGCCCCTTCTGAAACGCTGCCAACTGTTGAGCAAAGGCTTTTGCCAATGTCATGACTCAGCTAAAAGCAGCACAGCATTAGACTGGCTTGAGGGAAATGCGCCACCGTCAGCACAAAGTGAGTCCACACACAATATTTTATAGCACACAATTTATTATTTGCACCCTTATTACACCAAGGTGTCAAAATGAGATCCTGAAGATGAAACAGCAACAGTTAGCATGCTAATAGGTATGCTCATTTTCAGGCCCGCACCCTGCTCCACAGTGTACAGACCACTCAGACTTGGAAAAAATTGCAGCCTGCCTCAGCATTAGCACTTTGCAATTAAACCCTTACCTTTGCATCTCTGGCTTGGAGCACTCTGTTGCTGGAAATAGTGCAGCCCTGCACTAGCTGCCTACTTTTCTCACATTCTTACTCTTCCAGGAGATGGAGACCACTTGGTTTGTGAGGGCCAGTCCTTAGTAAATCCTTGCCTTGCTCTGTGGAAAGCCATATCATGATAGCACAAAAAGCATATTGACTCTGCTCTGTTGTATTCAGGCTCTGAAAGCTTTGCAGTTAAAATCATTAACCACGTGCATTTAGGGGAGACACAATTACTCTGCCTGTAACTACACCCAAGTGAGTGATCCTGTAGAAATGCTGTGGGCATTCACTGACAACCACCACTCAAGATCTCTGTAAGGTGAGAACTTGCTATCCAGTCATTAAGTTGTGCAGCACATTGCCATGGGAAGTGAAGACAGCCTCTTCTACCGCCTTTGTAACTGCAATTTTAAAGGAAAAAAAGCCCCACTGAACTTCTAATTAAATAAACCTACGCTTACTTCAAAACTAAAACCTACCCACATCACCAGGAGATTTAGCATTGAGTTCCTCTGGGGATTTGGGAAGCATTTATACCAGCCAACCAACCATCTCTGTGCTCTTTGTTTTGCCCTTTACAGAGAGGAGGTTACTCCATCCACACCAACAGAGGCAGGGAAGCGTAATTAACTGAGGGTTACACGATGATTTCACAAGGGAAACCATGTGTTTACAGTTTTATTTTGTAATAATTAGTGTCACACACTACAGCAATGTCTCCAGGACTTTAATATCCAGTCTGTGTAAGGGGGCATTTCACAAAGCTCAGCAAAAAAATCCTTTTAATTGAGCAATCTGTTTTTCCTGCATAAGTATGTCCTTCTCATACAGATGCCTGGACATGTCTCAGAAGAATCAGGTAGCAGGCAAAGTTTTGCTTGCTTATGACTCAGTGACAGGAAGTCAGCTTGCTTCGACTGTCTGTGACACACTGAGCGCTATTTACCGCACTATTAAAAAAAAAAAAGGTGTTCTGCCTTCATTAAAAACATGCCTTGTTTAGATGCTTATCTGAACACAGGAGTGGAGGAAAGATAAATGATTTGGTGCCTTCTGGGTTGAAACAAATACATTTTTCAGGACTGGTCAACAGAGATGTCCATAACCATGTTGATCATTGTGAGACCTGACTGATAACAGCAATGCTCTTTCATTGCAATGCTTCACTGGCACCAGGTTCAGGCATTTGTCTCTCTTGGGCTCCAGACAGCTGATCAAAAGAGCAGATGTGACAACGAGCTTCCATGTGATCTGCTAATGAAGATCACTAAGGGCCTTCAGCAGATGTATCTTTTGATATGTCCTGGACAAAACCATGTTTCCTTTTGATCATTGTCAGATGTCATTTGAGTACTAATCCCTAGCAATACCTAAGGCACTTGACCTCCTTCTTCTGGGAGCCTTTCCTCATGTTTTTCAAACACAGACTTGACTGCAAGCACTGTTGAAGTGCTGCTGCCATTTCATACCATCCGGGAGCTGGCTAAACAGTGACAAGAGCCCTAAGAGGATGAAAAGGAAGGATTTATGCAAAGATGATGTCCAGGTGGTATTGGTACACAGATTAAAAATGAGGGCATAGAGGGTCATGTAAGGTCATGCCTGACATGGTAAAAAACAGTTCAGGCCTGGAGAAAAGCAGAGTAATGGTAGAAGAAAATCATATGAGATTAAAGGTAATGAGTACCTAATGTGACAAATCCTATAGTTTTCTTTGAAATTACTTTTCTATGCAGAGCATCTTTGCTCCCCAGGTCTGCCCCCATATGGTGCCTCCATCTCCTCGATTCTTCTGCTCAGCTTTTCAATCTTCAGCCACACATAGGTGACAAATCCACTAATACTATAATTTACACACATCTGTATCTACCTTCAGCTTTTCAGCAGCTCCAAAGAAGACTCAAATGGTCCATCTGTGCTGGTAAATAAAGATAAACAAGGCTTGTCCATGACCAGAGGCCACCTGGCACAGCTTGGTCACTTCTCTACAGCTCCAGCCTCTTCATGCTTTACCTCTCCAGGCTTGGAGGTGTGGATGTAAAGCTGATCTTCCCAGTTTTGGTGGAGGCCAAGGTAAGGATGGAGCTGTAGGGAGTGTGGGTACAGGGCTGACCTGAGCCAAGTACTGAGTGAGGCAGAGATGGAGGGAAGGAGGGTGACCTGAATGGATGAATTCAGAGGAAACATTTCCCAGAATTTCCCAGTCCTGAGACCCATCCCAGAGCACATAGCTACCTCCACAGCTCAACACCAGGGACACAAGTTTTACCTGGACTCACCACACGCACTGCTGGAGGGGACAGACAGGTACAATGTTCAGTTCCAACCCCTCATGCTAAAACAGGCACAGTCTCCCAAGAGTGACCTGAAGGACTCCTTTCCAAAAGCCTTCTGGACCCCTTGCCTATATTGATGGACCTGCACGGGGCTGGTCCAGGCAATGGGTGGACACTCAGGAGGCCAAGGATTCACAGCAGTTACCTCCTCCCAGCAGGAAGGTCTTTGCCACTGTGACCTGTCAGCTTTGTGTCCTACAGCTGATACAACCTGGCAAACCCAGTACACAGTCACAGGAAAATTTAGATGGAAAGAGCCTTGTGGTGATTTCCTGCTTCAAGCATACAGTTACCACTGTGCAGGAAATCAGGCTTTGGTGCTGTCTTCCTGTTGCCCTCTCACTCCCTCTTCAGTTATTTATTTGCCACCCCGACTCACTTGGCCAGTCATAGACATGCTCAGACATCCCAGCAGAAAGCCTGGGAGTGGGGTCCTGTGCTCCTCAGTTAAACGCTGGCCCAGGCGGCTTCAGGGCTGGGGGTCATAACTTGCCCCTCCCCCTTCTTCAGCAACACCGCTAAGTCACGGCTTCAGCATCTCCATGAACAGGTCACATGGACATTTTGAGAGAACTAATAACTGATGGTCATGCAAATGAGTATTGGGAACAATTCTGAGCAATGCACCTGAGGGTTTCAGTAGCCCACTTGTGAGAAAGGTGAAAAAAAAAAGTTTTATCACTAAGTTCATCTTTTTCCACAGGTCAGAAGCTGGGTCACGTGTTGGTCCCCCCACCCTGTAGACAAGCTGCATGCACATTAGCAAAAATACACTGTCTTCCCCTAAGGTGGATTTTGATTGCCCGAACACAGGCTGGTGTCAGTGATCTACTCAGTTACACATCCATGACTCTTCTCAGAGGAGCTCAGGAACAAGACAAGAGGCAACAGCCACACACTTGAACAAGGGAAATGAGGTTTTACTATGAAGGTGATCAAGCACTGGAACAAGTTTCCCAGAGAGGATGTGGAGTCTCCATCTTTGGAAATAATCAAAACTAGACAAGACCCCACGCAGCCTGATTCTGCTGGCCCTGCACTGACCAGAGGATTGGACTAGAGACCCTTCGAGGTGGGACATCTCTAGGGCATCTAAAATGGTTCCAAGTTTCCATGTGGAGATTCAGTTGAACAGTAGTTTGCTGGAATTTCTGCTTCTCCATGGACTGGAAAAGCAAAAATCTCTCTTGCCAGCTGTACTGATCTTCCCATCTCAGTCAAGCTACCCTGTGTTTCCAGATTTACGTTTCAGAGAAGATGCAATCACTGAGGTTACAAGAGCCAAACTCTTGGATGTGTCACCAATATTTTTGGGGGAGATCAAGAAAGCAATCCTGGCTCTCCTCCTTCTCTTTTTTCAGTTCCCAGCAGCACAGAGGAGAAGGCAATGACAATCCCTGTGCTCCTAAACCTCAGGTCTGCCTCCTGGAATAGCAGAGCTTGATATTGTTAACTATAAGCTGAAAGGTGTATTGTACATTAGCTGCATGTTGTATGGGTCAACTTCTTTTTGTAAAACAAATGCTTTCAAAGTCTTCCCTGCCATTATTCTCTTCAAATGTGAAATACCAAAAATCGTAGGAGTTCTTTCAACTAAAAGAATGTTCCCCTTCAGGTAAAAGCACATGATTTTGCACTTTAAAGTCAGGGCAGATGAAAGGAAGGCCTCCACAACTGTTACTGCCAGCACAAGCAATATAATCTGATCTCATTAATGCTGCCCTTTGCAGATAAACCTTGGAAGCTCCTGCTCTGCCTCTCCCTTAGGCCACCTGGTTTGTGGGTCCCCCCTTTACCCCACCCAGAAGATGGATATGCTCCATCATGAGCCAGCATCAGAGATCTTTGTTACAAACCTGCCTCACCTCTGGGTCTCATAGGAGACACAGGTTTGCTAGCACCACGATAGGTCATGCATACTATGAAGGGACCAGGCAGGATACCCTTACAGCCACTCAACAAGTTATTCCATGACCCAAGCCATAAAACCTGACATTACCCAAGTGCGTGCTTTTAACCCAGCTCATCTGTGAGACATGGACTTGGCTTGAGCCTGAAGTGGGCTAAGGGCACAGAGAGACAGTTAGCACAGACCTGCTGCTGAGGGATAAATAACCCTGTCAGCTCTCATAACTCTGGATACCAAGTCAGTTTTATTGCTTGCTGTTAAGGCATTAACCTCGACTATTTTCTTCCTCCGTGCAAGTTAATCCAGTTCGATTACATCTATATTTGGTGGTCGCTCTCTGTCAGGCTTCTCTGCACAAACAGGACTTGACCCTGACTCTGTAGAGCTAAATGGCAGAATATTTACTTAATAACAGGAGTCCCGTTTGGTAGTGATAAAGGGTGCAGGGCTGGAGGCCAAAGAACCTAACAGTGTCTCAAATCACAAAGGTTTACATTTGCCCTTGATCCCCATCACCTCATTTGCAGGGCTCCAGACTATTAGGCTGGACTGGAACAGAAAGCAGAGGCGGAGGTGTAAGAGAAGAGACGTGCCGGGTCAGAGATATTTGCAGTAGCTCAGCTTTGTGAAGGGGACCAACAGCAATCTCCGATGTCATTGCTGCCTTTTGCTCTCTGGACGAAGCATCACCCGTCTGCAGCACATATGCACTGAGTGGGCAGCCAGGGGAGCACGCCTGCAGTCCCTTGCCTCCTCCCAGGCTGGGACAGGGCAAAAGTCACAGGAGAATTGAGTACTGCACAGGCAGAAAAGTGGCTTCTGCTGTAGGAAGCCAGACCTGGTGTCATCTGCCTGCTCACCTATACCCTTGCCTAGTGTCACCTCAGGATTGTGCAAGTCCATTGAGGTCCAAGCGCAGCAACCCTACATCACATTTGACTCTGCTGAAGCCTGGGACATAGTGCCTTGTTCAGTTGAAATCTCGTAGCCTGCCAGACACCAGGGATGTTAGGCCTTCTGATGTCATCCAAACTTCACAGACTTCAACCATGTCCACACTGAGGATGAGAAACTATCTCAAAAAAATGGAACAAGAATGAAGCTTCTGGTGGGAAGGGGAGGTTCATCTCTTGCTGATTAGCTTCATACACCCGCAAGATCTCTGCAGAGAATACCAGGACAAACTAAGGAGAAGGATATGGCCGGGGATCCACAGCAGGAAACCCAGCAGGGCTCTGCAGGAGGGCAGCCCACCTGAGATGGGGCAGGATTGTGAGGTCCACAGGGCCCCGTTTGAAGAGACAACAGGGTCAGGAGTTATGATGGAAAGGGCCATGGGAAGCCAGGCTTGAAACAAGGGAGCTGGGCCAAACTCAAAGGAGCCACGTGGGGCCAGAGGGGTTATTTATGCTACTAATGAGACACAGACAGCCTGAATCATCCCCCACCTTGGTAACTGCATCCATATTGTGGTCACTGACTTGAAGTTGTAATATGAGTTATAAGACACTGCCCATCAGGTGGGCACCAACTCATCTGCAAGATGCTATGTGTCACCTGCAGGATGCTTGAGAGTATCCCTCCCCTACCACAGACAGATTTTGGCCTTTTTCCTCATCTGGCCATAGTCCGAGCCTTGCCCAGGGAGTCGACAGAAAGGGCTTGTCTTGGCAGCACACAAGCTGCTTGTACGCGACATACCATTATACTCCAGCTGTGTCACAGCTGCCTCTCTAGCAAGCAGAGATGCTCAGGCAGGAGTCAGCTGCAGCTGGTGCTAGCGGAAGCGCTCCTACGGCGCAAGCCCTTCACAGTCCCAAAGGGAAGACCACAGAAAAACACATGGTGAGACACAAAAAATGTAACTCATCGCTTGGCTGGGTCTTTGTTCTCATGGTTTTGAACAAAGGAGTGCCGTTCCCTTAAAATGTGGGAAACAGGGAGAAAAAAGTTGTTACTGACAATGCTAAGGGCAAGTAAAATCCAAGATGTGTTTCAAGGGCACTCCTAAAAAAGGTGCTTTCGTATTTAAATATGTGTTCTCAGCAGGTTTTTTGCTAATTAGATGAGTCAAACTCTGGCCCTGGGCAAAAGCCCAGCTCCACTAATTATGAAGAGGCATCCTCCATCCCTCCTCTAACCGTGGTTTCCCCATTGCATCCTGGCCCTGTTCTGCTGTAGAATGGCTCTTCAGCAAGGGAATCGGTCTCTCCTCCTGCAAAGCACTCACATTTCCAGTTCATCTCAGCTGGTTAAAGCGATGCTCAGCATGCAGTAAGACCTTGAGCAGCAACAAAGATGGAGCAGGCTTAGGAACATTAAGTACTAACCATTACCTTCTAGCTCAGCCTCTTGGACCTTTCATCTTTGTGTCTCACTGGCCTTTTTGTCTGGACAGCTTGTGGCAACAAAGCCAATTCCCTCCTCCTGCTCCCTCCTTGCGTCCCCAAGCAGACAAAGCTGGCTCTGTGCTCTGTTCTCAAGCTCAGCTTTTTCCATGCACAGTATTTCACAGCACATCAGGTCAGAACATGGCTCAGGCTCACAGGCCATGAGGTCTCCACATCAAAGCAAAGGTCTGAAAATGAGAAATTAATTTTGCAGGAGGTTTTGGGTCAGCAGTATTAAAAAAAAAGTGAAGATAGTATCTGGATGAAGGTTTGGAAAGCCAGGTGACAGAGGTTGGCTCTGCTTTGAGTAATGTACACACACAAGTTAATGCTAGAAAGGCAGTTTAATAAATAAACCTGTTCACTGAAGAGTAACACCAGTTTGCAGTGGAAAAGATGAAGATTTTCCTACTTGCTCCACGGAAACCAAATCTTATGATTTTCTTATTAGAGCATCGCAAAATCTGCCTAAGCTAGTTTGAAATCTAAACAAATACCTACTGGACATTCACTGGGCTGCTTCCAACAAATCCACAGTAAAGATCTGCACCAAGATATCCAGGTTTCGTGTCCTGATGGTGCAAGGCAAGAGTGTCCAGGTCCCAGTGGTGGTGGGCCATTTTTCCATGCTGCATCCCAGGGAAGCGGGTACCCCATGAAGGGGTACAGCACAGGAGAAACCACTCCTTTAGTCAGTGAACAAGAGGGAGAGATTCATTCTGACATGATGTATTCTAACTTTGAATTTTAATCCTTTTTGAAATTAATATAGGTGGCCACAAATGTTCCCCATAGCTTTCCAGAGCTCTTATGTCAGGGACCATATCTGTCACTATTGAACTTCTGCTGAAAATAGAGGAAGTATAAGGAAAGAAGACAAACCTAAACACGTGGTGCAATATTTATTGTTACAAGATCAGCTCCTTCAATGAACTGACTCAAATAGCTTAGAAAATTTCTGGTGGGAACAAAAACCTGAAAAAACACAGCTCCCCAGGCTCTGTTTTGGTTGTTATATGGGAATGAGCCTGTTATTTTACCCAGCAAGGAAACTCCTCATATGTGTGCTCTCTGATGCTCCCATAATAACTACTGGTAGTTCCACAGCTGCCCATCAACCCTTGCTGGGGTGAACAGCAATACAGGCCAGCCACAACACCCTCTCCCAAATGCTCATGCTAGGACCTTCTCAGGGTGTTCCTCCAGACAGGGGAATATGTCTGTGTGGCAAAGGGTTTGTTGGTATTTGTCTTCCATCCTCCTCATCCCCTTCTTGCACTAATGCTGCGGGGGGTGGGGAGGGGGTGGCTGTACTGGTCCTTGCACCAGCTAAAGCCATGAAGATCTGTCCTGTGGCCAGGGGTTTGCTTCACGGAAGCCAAAGACCTGTCTCTGGATTGCAGAGGAGCAACAAGCCCTTGGCTTCAACAGAAAGGAAGTCTTGGACTGTAGGGTCTAACTTCAAAATTGAGATGAGATGTGGCGGGTGTTTTCTCTTCTCTGGAGAGCGTTGGTCTCTTCTTCCAAGTAACAAGCAATAGGACAAGAGGGAATGGCCTCAAGTTGTGCCAGGAAAGGTTTAGACTAGATATTAGGGAAAAAATGGTCACTGAAAGCCTTGTCAAGCACTGGGACAGGCTGCCCAGGAAGTGTTTGAGTCGCCATCCCTGGAGGTATTTAAAAGATGTGTAGATGTGGCACTTGGGGACATGGTTTAGTGGTGAACTTGACAGTGTTAGGTTAAGGATTGGACTTGATGATCTTAAAGGTCTTTTCCAACCTAAGAAATTCTGTGATTCTGTGTGATGAGGTCTGTGAGATCATCCCTCAGCAACCAGGGGCTAGGGACAAGGGAGGAAGCAAGCAACTTGGCTGGGTCCGGCTGCAATTTTTCATATGCCCTGTCCCTTCACAGATGAAAGACTGTCAGGAAAAAGAAGTGTGACAGTCCTGCCTGTAGTCTGAAGATAGGATGAGACACGGGATGAGACAGAGTCAGTGTGGTTTATCCTCATATTGGGGAACAAGCAATCTGAAAATAAGATCTGAAAGTTACATTTTGGTCAGTCTATTGCATGCCTCGACTTCGCTTTGGCTTTTGCTCTTAGCATTCCAGTCAAATACTCCAGGAGGACTAATCAGTTCTAGTGGTTTCAACAGACAATGGCAATCTTAAAATATGTCTTAATATATATCTCTATAATTTTTTTATTAGAAGAAATGACTGCCAGGTTTGAAGAATGCTGTCTAACAGAGGTAGGCAAGCTTTCACATATGGCATATATCCTTTCCTTTCCCAGAAGCCAAGGATGCCAGCACAGCAGGAGTCAAAAGAGGCCACCTACTATGTAACTCCAGCATCATACCCCGGAAGAGCTCCTGGGCTCCCACAGGACTCAGAGAAGACAGAAGCCAGCACTGTTGGCTCTTTCAGTGTTGTGCTTTGGATGTGAAGGCTTCTGGATCCTTGCTGGCCTGGCAAGGTGCCATCCCAAATTGATCCACATGCCATTCTTGGCACTTGCACTACACACTTCCAACCCTTGCTCTTGAAGATCAGCCAAGATATTATCCACTGGCCCTGCTGGGAAACGGTGTTAAAAGCCACCAGTCCATCGTAAAGAGGAATTTGATAGCCTATTTTCATTGATTTTCCCAAGAAGTTATGTGCTTACCAGACCTTTAGGTTTTCGAAAATCTTCTCTTTAATTCTCAGCAGTCCTAAAGTCTTTGCAGCAGGGAAATATCACTGAATGGCTTCAGACTCCTTCAGAGTGACTGCTAAACCACAGCAGCATTTGGGTTCACTGCTGCTCAAACACTTTCCTGGCTCCATCAGCAAGCTGCTTCAAAACACTTGGCTCATTTTGACAGCTGGTTTGTGGAGTCAGTGTCGTTTCCAAGTAAATCTGAGGAACTGCCCTGGAATGAACTGTTTCCATGGGGGCAGCCAGGAAATTTTTCAGGAGACTACAGTCCTTCAGAGACAGCCCACAGGGACAGAGGAGGAGGAGGAATTTGCTCGCTTTTTGTTGGGAATGCTTTTTGTCCCTGATGCCTGCATAGCCTTTCTCCTTGCATAGGGATGCACCGCACATGGTGAACGTCAGCTCGCAGCCCCCCAGGAACACATGCTGGGGAGAGCTCAGAAACATCGCCTCTTGCAGACCAGGAAAACAGGCCAGGAAAACACCGCAGAGCCCCGGGATTCCTGAGGATGGCCCTGCCACAGGCCGCAAGGGCTGATGACACCTCTGTTCTCACCCAGCACAAAGCCTCAGCTGCCTCCTCTGCTTTCAGAGACATTTACATCCTATCCAAAAACCCAATATAATTAACGAATGTTCTTTCCCAGGATGCAATTACATAGACTGGGTCAATCCGAGGAAACAGCTTGAGTTAAAGCTTGGGACTGACCTCCCTCAGTGCGGTTAGCAGGGCCAATGTCAAAAGTCCTTTCCTGTCTCTCCCCTCCAGCTGGAACAGCCCATTGCACTGCTATACATGAAATGCGCCAGTGCCTGGGGCTACATGGTGCCCGGGAAGAGAGAGGGTTGCTTTAACCACTCCGTAAATACATGTACATGGCCACTGAGCATGTCTAGGTCTCTCTGCCAAGAGGAGGGTCTTCATAAAATGTATGTTGCTGGTCAGAACAGAATGATGGCAGTTCCTTCAGCCATTTCACTTCTCCTTTCTCCAAGACCTGCCTCAAATCCAAAGCATCTTCGATGTCACCTTCCCTGCCCGGGAGCCAGGCCCTGTGAGTGACAACTCACCCCCAGACTCCCAGCTGATCTCCTCTTCCTGCAGAACATCTTTAATAGAATCAGAAAATTGTTTGAGTTGGAAGGGACCTTTAAAGGTCATCTAGTCAATCCCCCCTGCAGTAAGCAGGGACACCTTCAACTAAATCAGATTGCTGAGAACCATACCCAACATGACCTTGAAAGTTTTCAGGGATGGGGCATCTACCACCTCTCTGGGCAACCTGTTCCAGTGCTTCACCATTCTCATCAGAAAAAAAAAAATCTTTATATCTCCTCTGAATCTACTCTCTTTCAGTTTAAAACCCTTACCCCTTGTGCTATTTCAACAGACCCTGCTAAAATGTTTGCCCTTATCTCTCTGATAAGCCCTATTTCTTATAAGCCTATCCTTCCTGCAATGATCTGACCTCTCACCGCATTCCCTCCTCTAGCCCTTCTGTTACAAAATCTTGGGCTTTAGCTTGGTGCTTTAGGAATAACCAGCAGAATGAATGACTGGTGGATACCATCATTGTAAGAGGTGGTGAGGGGCACACCTCTGCCCTTCCTGCTTGTATCAGCCTCTGATTTGAAAGGAGGGCAGCTGCAGCCCTGTTGGAGCTGCTTTCCCTTTTACTCACCCATGTGCTGCAGATAGGGCTGGAAACCAAGCAGCTGCTTTACTCCCCTGCTCTCCTTCCCAAAGGGAAAATTACAGCCTTGCCTCTAAAAGGTACTTTTAAATTTGATCGATACCTCCAAAAGTGTCCAACAGTTGCAAAAATATTTGATTGTCAGAAGCAAAGACAGAAGCAGCTGAGGATGGTTAGGGGATGTGCTCCACAGCCTGCTGGGAAGGAGAGTAACTCTGGCCATGGGAACAGACTGCAGAGGTGTTTCTTCAGAACTCCACTCCTTTTGCTGGTTAGTTCCAGTGTGGAAAATTTCCCTGGCCCAGGAACACTGCCAGAACTGCCACTCAGTGCCCCAAACTTGCCCCAAATGACATCCTTCAGGCTGTGTTATTCTCCAAAATTCTGCAAGACCCATCTGAGTGAAGTGCACTTGAATTTAGCCCAGGATTGCTGTCCCTCCTGCGTGGTCCCTGAAGATGAATGCTCCCCCCTCTGCCCTAGAAGATGTATGTAAGGAACAGGAGGCTCAGGAGACCTGAAATAACAGGATGGTTTTGAAATCTTTTGAGATACAGGGGCAAATGGTGATAGGACAAGGGGGAATGGCTTTAAATTGGAAGGGGGAAGATTTAGATTAGACATTAGGAAAAAATTGTTCACAATGAGAGTGTTGAGGCACTGGCACAGGTTGCTCAGGGAAACTGTGGATGCCCTCTCTCTGTAAGTGTTTCAACCCCAGATGGGGTCTCGAGAAGCCTGCTCGGTGGGAGGTGTCCCTGCCCATGACAGGGGGGGTTGGAATGGGAAGGGCTTTAAGGTCCCTTCCAACCCAAACCATTCTATTATTCTATGATTCTGTGATTCTACGTTTTTATGAGATAACAGGCTGATTGTGAAAGTTTTTGAGATAGCAGACGAATTTTGAAAGTTTTTGAGATAACGGGCTGGTTTTGAAACTTTTTGAAGATAACAGACTGGGTTTGAAGGTTTTGGAAGGGTTAAGTGGGAAAAAGCATGGTTAGAAATGTCCGTGCATCCCTTCTCTCCATCACCAGTTCCTTCCTTGCGGCTTTGGGGTACTTCTGCGTGGGATCCTCCCCGCCAAAAGGAAAAGGGTTTGGGATTCCCAGGCTGCGGGAAGCGGCCAGGGACGGCGCCCGCCCCGGCCGGGAGAGGCGGCGGGGCCGGGAGCGCATCCCCCCCGCACAGCCCGCGGCTCGGGGCGGCCATGGGCAGCGGGAGCAGCCGGCGGCGGGGCCAGGCGGGGCGGGGGGCAGCGGGGAACCGGGACCTGCTGCACACCGTGCTGGCAGAGAACCAGGGGGGGCCTCCGCCGCGGGACATCGGGACAGCCCCGCCCGAGCTGCCGGTAAGTGCCTGCGGGTCCCTCTTGGAGTGGGGCGTCCCCGCTGGACTCGGTTGTCTCTCTTGGACTGGAGATCCCTCTTGGACAATGGGTCCCTCTTGGACTGGGGGGTCCATGATGGACTGGGAGTCCCCTTGGACTGGGGAGCGCTGCCACAGCCAATGCAACCGCTGCAGTCGCACCTTCCTCAAAATGTAAATGACATTAAAAAGCTCTTTTTGTATTTGCCACAAACCAGGCTGAGTCACTTTTGCTGCGGCGTTTTCTTTCTCTGGCAGAAAAAGGGCCATCCCCTTCTCCAGCTTTCCTGAGCTGCTGAGAAGTTTCTTTTCCTGCCTTATGGAAGTAGCTCGGCTTTGTAAAGTACAGCTCGTGCTTTTTCCTGGGTCAAGCTTGTAAACAGTTTTAAAATGTGAGTGTAAGGAAGCAAAGAAATTTTAAAATGTGAAAGTGAAGCTGCCATTTAATGTTTGCCGATCCACTGTAACTACAGTCTGGCTCTTCCTAAGGAAACATTTCTATCTCCTTCTGTTTAACAAATACTGGATATGCCTCTGAGGGAGAAGAGATATATATTTTCTTTTTTTTTCCTATCAAAAATCAACAGCAGCATTGGTATTATCTGGTGTTGAGGCAAAAAATCACCAGCTCTTTCATCTTAGCTGGGCTTTGGAAGTTGTGCGTTGTTTGTTAGATAAACACTGCCCCGCGCAGATGCACAAAAGCTGTTGGACTGAAGTAATAAAATTAAAAATAGAAATGAATATTTAGGACCCAGGGTTTTCTGGCTTGCATGCCTCAGTTTTTCTCTTTACAAGTGTATCATTTCCATTGCCAAACTGCACGTCCATAGGGTAACAATAAATTTAATACAAAATAATTTTACTATTAGGAAACTTGGCAGGTTTCAGTATGAGGAAACTTTTTCTAGATGAGTTTTAAAGAAAAGTCTCAATGAAAGAAAGATTTGCAAATGCAACAAATAGAAATCTTGTATTGTTGGTATTTTTCGTTGCTCTTCTAACTCCAGCCCTCCTGTGGTATGAACGGGAGCTCAGTCTAGCACTGCTTTCTCCTCTGAGTGACTCATTGACGAGCAGTCCTTCTGGCTTCCCCATTTAATTATATTTATGGGAATACATGCTGCTGGTGTCCATTCTCCCTCTCTCTCCGCATATGAGTATCTTGGATGGATCTTTAAAAATAATAACTACTCTATTGGTGGTGAATTTTGCTGTGCGTAAAATGGCATTTTAGTTCTTTTCTTGTGTATCGTGTGTATCCTTGTCCAACTGCTGCTGCCGCCTTTTGTTTGGGAAGGCAGTTCACATCTCTTGTTGAACGCATTTAGGTTGTCTGAAAGGCAGGAAATCGTTACCAATATTTTTCAAATATAAAAAAGAGAAGTCTTGGATATTTTCAGGGCAAACCTAGAGCTCTTCTTGGTAGCTCTTCCTTTACCTGAACCTGAGGTGGCCATGGACCTGTTGAGATAGCAGTCATGGGCCTTCTGATCTAACTCCTTCAGGCCTGAGAAGTCACTAGTCTGAGTGAAAGAGGAAGGAAAATATTTGCAGCCTAAAGTTTAGCTTGTTTACTGAATATAATTGTCTTTTAGGTCATTGTGCAAACTGCAGTCCCACCCTTCCCATGAGACTGGTGGAGGAGGTTTCTGGAAAGGGATACCAGTTTCATTGTAGGCCATATCTCTTGGTTTTACCAGCCTCTCTTTTTATCTTGTGGTGGGAAATTACTTGCTTTGCCCTGTTCCGCTGTGCAATCTTGCAGGGCAGGCAAAGAAATATCAGAGAAGAAAGGATGGGTTGATTGAGCAGAGCTAGTGGGGGAAGAGTTGAGTGAGGAGGAGGAACAACAGGGAGATATTACAGGAGAAAAGTCTGATGAGAAATAGCCTGTAAAGGAGCAGATTCTGGGCGGCTGGAGGAGAGGAGAGGTTTGCCACTGGCCAAAAGAGAGCAGTTGCCTGTTAGCAGGACTCAGTTCTCTGCTGTCATGGTTGGATTTTTGCTGGGCATGATATGCACTAACATTTGCTTTCCCATCTGAACCCCAATGCACTTTGTCACCCAGCAGCAAGCTGGCGATGGGCAGTCAGCCCAGGGGGCAGAGGCTGGTGGAGAGAGATGTGGCTGCGTTTAAAAGCTTGAGCCACCCTCTTTTGCATTCAGATAGTGCTTGGGAATGAGAAGAGTGAAAGCACATCACCATGGGCTGGAAACCAAATCCTGACTGGGAATAGGAACCCAGCTCAGAGCAGACCCCAACACCTCCTTATCAGCATCAAATGTCCATTTTCAGGTTTGCCCTTGGTTCTGTTTGGTTGTACATGCTTTTTCCTCATTTCTTTGCTCAGTAGAGAGATGGAATGGGATGGTAGCTCACAGTGGAAACCAGGAGAGAGGCTGTGGCCTCAAGCATTTCCCCATTGGTTTCCTGGAACAGAAAAATCGTGCATACATGTTAGGATCTTGCTTTTAACAGCTTTTTCCATGGCTCCTGGCTGGAAATGGGGTGTGATTACAGTAAACCTATCATCCTAGCTGTAGCATGGGATTGACACAGGTAGACACTGTATTAACTGTCTTCTAGAGGGACTATCGTGTCATTTTCAACACACATACACCCCCCACCCCACTCTGCAAAGCTCTGCCTGTTTTTTTCAGCCAGATAAATGTTCTTTCTGCAGATTACTGTGGCACAGCATCACCTCGTGGCTGGCTGGTCCCAGCTGCAAACACGTAGGGGTCCTGTGGGAACATTTAATGTCATAGCTCATTAGTTTCTTACAGAAATTCAGACAGGCTTATTTTTCTACTCTTGTTAAAGTATGCTTCCCCCAACAGAAATTTGATCTTTCTAATTCAGTGCTGTTTGGCTGTTTGCAATTTATTTTTAGCATTTTCTTCCTAGTAGCATTAATGGTTAAAAATTCCCATTGAGTCAAGATGTTCTCCTACAGTAGAGTAAGGAGCTGTGCTCCACTGGCCAGGGTGAGTTCAGAAAAAGTATTTTCCAGCTGAGCAACTGGAACTCCTTGATCTCCAAACAGTTAAGGGAAGCAGCTAAGTGAAAAGTCCAAAATCAGGTTAATTCAGATTCTGCAGGTAAATTCGAGGTGTGGATCTGGCAGTTGCTGAGCAAAAGGTCTCCTTTTTCACTTCATCTTCCTTGTATTTTTAAAACCACCTGAAGCATCACCAAGCCCAGCGAGCAGCAAGCTGTGCTGCCTCCTCAGTCAGTGTCACCCTCCCAGTACAACTGTGTTGCAGCTGAACTCATAAAACTGCCAAAAAAGGTATTTTTCCCCCAACAACACTCAGCAGAACATGGATCACTTTTGCCCTGAAACCATTCCGAATTTTACAAACTAGGCACAGGGCATGCGCAGAATAGCTTGGAGGTGGTGTTTTCGTTGGCAGGAGAGGAGAAGCGTGGGAACTCCCCGCATCCCTGCCCACTTCCCATCGACTGCCTGTCTCTAATTCCTTCACTGGCCAGACGATGTTGCTGCAGACCAGAGCAAGGCTGGGCCTTCTTTGTCTGGGATGCAATTGGAGTTATGTGTCCGGTTTGGTACCTACTGATGTGTTAGGTAAGGTACATTTTTTTGCCAGCTGTAACTCTGTCTGCAGGTTGATGAGAGGCTGGTTTTGGCAATGATGACTGGGTTAGCCACCCACATAATTTGCTGTCGTTGCTGGACGTTGCTGCCCTTCTGCTGTACCAGCTCAGCCATCTGCAGCTGTGCTGCAAACTGCATCTGTGATACGCTCTGGCTGACATCAACTTCCTCCCTTCCAAGGGTGAGGATTTTCATTTCGGCTCCAACTGGTCTCCTTGTCCAGTTCACGTGGTGTATGTGAGGAGTGACTGGGAGCAGCAGAGGCAGGGAAGGAGGCACTGGCTTATATCGTGCAGAAGAGCAGTGCTATGAAACCACAGCCCAGCAGAGCAGCAGCGGCAGGAGACCACACTGCTCTGATGTAAATGTTTGAGGTGGCTCAGTCACTTTCTAGGCTCCTTTGTCCACGATGGGACCACTCAGGGTCTCTATCTCTACTGTGCTATATCTCAGGGCTGTATCAGTACATGTAAACTATACCAAAGCAGTTGCTCATCAGAACATGATAGTCTGCCCTGCTGAACTGCTGGGATGGTTCCCTGGCATGGTTTTGACCTGGGTTAACTTGCAGCCTCCCAAATAATGCTTGGGCACAGTTCAAAGGCCAGCAAAGGGCCAATCCCCAAGAGGCAACTGGAATTTCGCCAACCCAGTTTCAGAGGCAATGAGTTTGTCACTGTAGTTGAGACTACAGTTGACCAGTTTCAACACAGCTCATGGGCAGCTCAGACCCCCTCAAAGTGCACAGTTCCAGATCACCCTGCGAGTCCCCGAGGAGAGTGTTTTCACCCAGTTCACCCACAGCTACTAGAGCTGATAGAGAAGGGAGGGAACAGGGGGATAAGGACTGGCAGGACATGTGGGGAAGACCAGCCACAGTTTGCACTGGGTTGAGGAGTGGGAAGCTGCACCCCAGGAGTGCTGGTTCATGCACAAAGTAAAGGGAAATAGTTCCCATTTCCAGCTCTCTGCTCTGACTTGCTCCCAGGAGCCACTGCTCTAGCATAAGGGATGACTGAACTGTGTATGCAATGCCTGTCAAACAACTCTGCCTCATATCTTGTTACATTAAATTAAACCAGAGTACATGCTGGGTGAGCTTAATATCCAAGCCTTTAAACCTGGAGGAGGTGGCGATGTGGGGCTTTGCAGCACAACAGACTCCAGCACGAGATGCCTACACTGGCAACAGTGTGGAAAACAAGCAAACACACTGCAGTCTGGATGAGTAATAAAAAGATGACTGCAAGCTGCAGAAAGAAGAAGCTGACTTCATGTATCTCTTAACATGGCATGGCCCAACCAGGCCAGCAATTACCCATTTAGCTGCAGGATAGGAACCCATAATATTAAAGTGTTGTGATGTGTGCATCATCTTAACCCACATAAAGGGCTAATACTAATTATCTGCTGAACTTGCAACGTATACATTACAGCAATCCCAAGAGGGCTGGGTGGGGCCAGTTTTTCTTATGTCTCATTGCCTGCAACAGCCCCCGTTCCGCATCCTCCCTGCTGGCCGACACATGGTGTCACTCAGGCATTGCAAAGCCAAGCATTGTTCACCCCGGATGGATTAGGAGCAGTTCCTGAAGCACAGAGTCTCTGATAGTGGTGGAAAGCCAGAGGCTGGAGGTGCCTTTTGTTTTGCCTCACCGCTACTTTTTCCTTGTGCACCGGATTAAATGTCAGTAGAGATCGACCTGCGCCAGTGCTGAATTCTCTTGGGAAATAACTGTTGTTGCTGACGGATCCCTTAGACAAGGTGGGAGCTGATTTTGCACAGAGAAGCAGATTTTAGCTGCTCCGTCGTGGTGACTAATTAGTTCTGTCTTCCACCCACACAACACGTACAGCTCGTAATGTGGAGGAGTCAGACACAATGAAATGATCCAAACCCATCCTTTGCCCAGAAATTTTGGAAGATGGATTGTTGCTGTGGGAAGAGCAGCATCAAAGCACTCCTGGGAAACTGTATTCCCCTTAGTGCTGAGGACAAATGATGTTCTTTGCCTGGTGGAAGGAAAACAGGGTGACAGCAGTAGCCCAATAGGTGATGGTGATAGTAAAGACGAAGGCCATGCTGCACTGCAGAGTCAGCCCTCAGAGCTCAGCATGGTGTCCTCCTGGCACTGCAGCTTGCTGTTGTCATTTGTGGGAGATTGCCAAGAAAAGAACTCTCTTCCCTCACTGTCAGCACAAAATTTCATCTCTGCTTGGCCCCAGAAGCTGTTTCTAGAGCAGTTCAGGCTCTTTCAGAGGAAATAAAGTGTTGCCAAAGAGTGGGAACTCTTCGGAAAGGAGGTGAACTGCCTTTGGAAAGGTATCAAAAATGTTACAGTATTTCACGGAGATAAAGTTTGTAATTTTAACCAAGCAGCTAGGACATGAAAGACTGTGGATAGCAGACATCTTTCTCTGCTCCAGAAGTGGAACCTACTTAGAGCTCAGCTGGAAGAGGTATTGATCCAGTACTGTTAGAGAGGTGTCCTTGGTGCAGTCCCCCCTTGCCTGCTCAAGCACAAGAGCCAAAGGCAGTGGTAGTGGCAGTGCAAAGCCCTCCCAAGAAGCAAGGAAGAACCAAACAGTTTGCTGCCAAGCAGTGTCTCAGGCAACTGTGTTTAAACCTCAGCTCCTGTCCCTCCACATGGGAAGCAGCTCAGGATCAAGCATAGTGAAAACACCTCCTCTCAGATTAAAATCATGTGCTATGTAATGCCCAGGTGGGTACCATTTCTACCCAGCCGACGGCACATACAAACCTGACTGATACTGCCTAATTTAAATCAGCCCAAAACTGAGCATAAAGTAATTTTTCCTGTACGAGTGCTGCCTATAGAATGGTGTCTCCCCTCTGTAGCTCCCACACTTGTCCTGTGCACTGCTGGGCCTCGAGGCAGCACAAGTTTGACCTCTTTCAAGAGTAGATAAATGATCTTACTGAGGAGTCCCTTTATCCCATCCAGCTCTGCAGAAACACCATACAGCAGATATATAGGAGATGGCTCTGAACTGCAAGTTTTTAGACAGCATTCCCTGGCTTTTATGCTTCCATTTTTTTCTTGTACAGAAAAATCTTTTCTATGCGGATGAAACAATTTTTCATTTCTGTTTTCTGGAAGCTACGTCCTCACTTTGGTTCTGTGTGCTTCCATTTAACATCTGTCAGTGTCATAATGAGATTCAGAGTAACTTGCATGAAGGATGCCCACCAGCTTTAGGACTGCAGCTCAGAAAAAATAATAGCAAGCTAAAATGGGTCTATTTTAGTGCAAAGCCACAGCTCTTGTCCCTATCCCACTCTCTTTACCTGTGAGAGTGCAGTGGAGAGCTAGAAAAAGATGGAAGTTATATTCTTCTCAGTAGCATCTGGCTGCAGTCGGTTAATTTTATTATTGGTCCAGCTGGGTGTTCAGACAGACTCAGGGTACCATCATCTTCCCATTTTGTTGTTTTTGGTTACCCATCTGGTATCCCATTGGACCTCAAGTTTGTGGACTTCTAGCATAGAGAAGGTGGATGTTTCACTCCAGATGGATCATTTCAGGTAGATGGTTTGTGAAGTGAGAAGAATTGTGTCTGTGTTGCCATAACTCCCTTCCTTAGCAGGTATTTTCATATTGCTACCTGTCAGTCAGCAGGGTAGTGCCTGTTCATGGGAAAACTGAGAAGTTTAATGAGTTAACGTTCAGAGATTTTGGTTCCGTAGCCTGCAATCAGCAAGGTGCCTTGAACACTGAAAAGAGCTCGAAGAATGGTGGTTAGTAAAGTGGACTTTGTTGTACCTGTATTATCTCCACAGAGTTGTTTAGGGGGTTAAACCAGGGCAGACACAGCCCACTACAGACAGAGATAGCTTTCATAGAAATAAAAAATGGTTTGGGTTGGAAGGGACATTTGAAGATCATCCAGTTCAACCTCCCTGCTATGGACAGGGACGTCTTCAACTAGAGCAGGTTGCTTGGAGTCCCATCCATCTGACCTTGAACGCTTCCAGGGATGGGGCTTCTACCACCCCTCTAGGCAAACGTTCCAGTGCCTCACCACTCTCATCATAACAAACTTCTTCCTTATGTCCACTCTTTCAGTTTTAAACCTGTCACTACAGGCCTTGGTGTCTTTCTCCATCTTTCTTGTAAGGCCCTTTTATATGCCAAAAGGCTGCAATAGGGTCTCCTTGGCACTTTCTCTAGACTGCACAACTGCAACTCTCTCATCCTGTCATCATAGAAGAGGTGTTTCATGTCTCTGATCATTTACATGGTCCCACTCCAGCAAGTCCATGTCTTTCTTGTGCTGGGAGCCGCAGACCTGGACACAGGACTCCAAGTGGGATTGTACAAGAGCAGAATAGAGGGGGAGAATCACCTCCCTTGGCTTTTAACTGTTGTAACTGAAATACGTGACTTTTTTTCTTCCTCAGGCCTTGTCACCCAGAAGCCCACGAGGCCCAGAGAACAACACTGCCGACCATCAGTGAGTAGCCCAAGCCTTTGGTGTATCTTCAAGGAGGAAAAGCAGTGGAAGGATGGGAGCATAAATGGAAAATAAACTCCTGCATGCCTCCCACTGTGCGAAAGAGAGATGGGAATGGTGTCAAATAATTCACAGTTCAAAATATTCTGTCTTTTACCATTAAAATCTTTTGTGTGTCTTTTGCCATTAAAATCCAGGAGTTGTGCTGCCTGAAAGATCCAGGCCCCAGCTCAAGTACAGTGTAGAGATTCATTCCTGGTCATCAGCAATGCAGAATTTAGGATGTTCTCATGTCACATACGCACCTTGACGGAGCTTGTGAAAAGCTGGGGAGGATTGCTCCAACAAGTAGCTCAGGCTCTGGTTCACCCATAGGTCATCTGTGGGCTCTGCAGTGTGTGGAAAAGGAGGATAACATCTCTTTGCTCCCCAGGAATCTTAAGAGAAAACCCATGAGACATTTCCATGCTACACTGTCGAGAAGCATGAGTGTCCCTCAGGGACGGGGGAATCTTGGGAACCTACTGCTCTGGGTGTCAAACAAAGGAAATCTGAATCTTCCTTCAACAAGCAAAAGCTACTGAGCAGACTGCATCTCTGGCAGTGGTGGGAACAGTTTGATGCATGTGTTAAAGAAACCCAGATGAAATGAAAAGGCTTGAAAAATAATTTTAGAATATCATTTCCTTATGCTAAACAGCGACTCCTTTAAGCACCAAGCTCTTTCTGACTGCAACCCAGCCCTCTGCTCCTGCAGCACTCAAGAGCAGCTCCTGGCCGTTGGGCTGTGTGACCTACTAACGCCTCGCAGCGCTGGTGATGTGACACCAGAGCCCAGGCACCAGCCGCCGCCACCCTCCCCGCTCTGCTCCCTCCCAGCTGGCAGGGAGCTTGTCTGGCGAGGCTGCTCCTTTCAGCAGCCCTCGGAAAACGCGGCTGTCCCCAGCTTTTCCAACATCAAGGCTTGTACAGGAACCGTCATGGAGACTGTGACCTCTCTTGGGCTCTCCAGCATCCTCAGTGGGCTCTGGGCTACAATGGCCGCCGAGCAGTCTCCTCTGGGGTTGCACACCCTGCCCTGCTACGGTTCCCCACAGAGCTCCCCAGCCCCAGGCTCTCATAGTCCCTCTTGTCCCCTGCCAGGGCTTTCCTTCTCCCTCTTTGAAACACAAAGGGAAGAGTGGAGACAGCAAAAAACCTGGTTTCTGATCTGGGATGACAGAGCAGGAACTTATTTTCATTTAGATAACATTTAGAAGGTAGGATGGCCCTGCAGAGGGACCTGGACAGATTGGAGAGATGGGCCGATTCCAATGGGATGATGTTTAATAAGTCCAAATGTCGGGTACTTCATTTTGGACACAACAATCCCATGCAGAGCTACAGATTGGGGACAGAGTGGCTGGAGAGTAGTGAGGCAGAAAAGGACCTGGGAGTGCTGGTTGACAGGAAGCTCAACATGAGCCAGCAGTGTGCCCAGGTGGCCAAGAAGGCCAATGGCATTCTGGCCTGCATCAGGAATAGTGTGGTGAGCAGAACCAGAGAAGTTATCGTCCCCCTGTACTCGGCACTAGTCAGACCTCATCTGGAATACTGTGTACAGTTCTGGGCCCCCCAGTTTGGGAAAGATGTCAGGATACTGGAATGTGTTCAGAGGAGGGCAACGAAGATGGTAAAGGGGCTGGAGCATAAGCCCTATGAGGAGCGACTGAGCGAGTTGGGGCTGTTTAGTCTAAAGAAGAGGAGGCTCAGGGGAGACCTCATTGCTCTCTACAGCTACCTGAAAGGAGGTTGTAGTCGGTCAGGGGTTGGTCTCTTCTCTCAGGTGACCAGTGACAGAACTAGAGGGCATGGACTCAAGCTACGTCAGGGAAAGTTTAGGCTTGATGTGAGGAAGAAGTTCTTTACTGAAAGGGTGATTGGCCATTGGAATGCGTTGCCCAGGGAGGTGGTGGAGTCGCCGACCCTGGAGGTGTTTAAGGGGAGATTGGATGTGGCACTGAGTGCCATGGTCTAGATGATGGTTGGTGTTAGTGTTGGGTTATAGGTTGGACTTGATGATCTCGAAGGTCCTTTCCAACCTTGTCATACTGTGATACTGTGATACTGTGATTTACTGCATACCCACTGCAGAGCCCCATAGTGCAGCTCATGTGTGAAGTGCCTGTACTGCCCATGATAAGCAGGACTGCAATTTCTGCTAGCAAAAACTACATGCAAATGTTTTCTTTTAAATTGCCCAGAAAAACTGCGTTTGAAGAAATCAAATCAAGCCTCAGAAACAGCTGTTAATGTGTGTCTCATCCTTCACATTTCTGCAGCCAGAAATATTCACGTTACAAGCAGCAAATATCAGCCTTGTCTTGATACAATTGCTGACTAAAGAAATTCCCCTAAAGCAAATTGAAGAAAAAATAAATGGCAAGCAAGGAGAAAAAAAAAAGCTAAATATGGGCACTTAATGCTGTCTGCCAAGAGAGGAGTGATGCAAGATAGAGGCTGTAGGTGTGTGCCACCTGTACTGCAAACATCCCTAAGTGACACCACATAAGCATCTAAACCACAGCTGGATGTCTTCCTGATTGTGCTCCTTTACCTCTATGCCCTCCCTGGCAACTCTTTTGGGAACCACTCTCTAGCATCTGGTAGTGCACAGGTGGGATGACAGAGCCCAGGATGCTGTAATGATCTTATAGCTGCTGCCAAGGTTCATGTCATTGGCAGAGTTACTGGGGCATTGTTTTGACCCATTTTTCAGCTGCAAGATCTTGCAGAAGGCATTGTAATGATTAACCCTGGACTTTCTCATACTCAGCAAAATTATGAAAAACTCTGGCCTGGATTCAACCCAGCCCACTTTGTGGTCACTTAACTAAGGTTTCTGCCTCAGAGCTGGCCACCCTAGCTACTCATCAGGGGCATTGTCACCAGAGCCTGCGGGGCAGCTCTGCCCAACACCAGGCGGCTGGGACATGGCACTGCCAGCCCTCCCCACAACTGTGGAGGCTGGCACACCACACCCTGCATCTTGCTTAAAGATGGGTTTTGCTCACTTCTGGTCTAATTTTGCCCTTTGCATTTCCTTCTCCTCAATACATAGTTCATTGTCCTTCCATTACAAAAAAATTAATTCCTCCTTCCCTTAATAATCTTTAAAAACAGAGAGGCCTTTTGCTGAAATAGAGCACATTTCTTGCTTTCCTCTTTCCTGAATTGCTCCATTTTAGCCCCTTAAATCACTTGTATTGCTGCTTTCTAAACTCCCTCTGAACTGTTAATAACTTTTTAGGAATGAGATACCCAGAAGTCTGCATAGTAATCTTGATGGAGTTGCACTGGCCTTTCTTTTTTTGCTCTCCTACCATGCTGCAAATTGCGCTCTCAAACATTTTTCAGCTAGCTCTTCCCTTCTAAATGTTGCTCCTTTCCAGGTTTCACTCTTTCCCCAGAACATCTGGGGTTTGAAACATTTTCCCCTCAATGAGTTGGGAAGTCTAGCAGCCCTCAGCTGTCTTCAACATGATTGCAAGCCCTAATCTGCAGCCCTGGCTGCTGTTGATGAGAGCAGCAAGGGGCCTCCTCTCCTGCCAGAGCAGCTGGAGGAGTGCAAAGGCAGGCTTGTGGCCCCCAGCTCCTGTCCTGCCCGCATCCTGCATTGGGATTGCGCTGCCAGAACCACTTTCTTAATTCCAGTGCCTGCAGAAACAGCTGGCAGCGGAGCTGCACCAGTGTGCCTTTGAGATCAAGGTTCAGGCTGGCAGGGCCTCAGAACGTCTCTCCAAGACGCATCAGGCCAGACTTCTCAGGAATTTGTCTCATCAGGTCTTAAAAGCCTCCAAGGATGGAGCCTGTGCAACCACAGCCTGTTCCTCTGCTTGCTTTCCTTAAGGTGCAGAAGTTTCTCCTTTTATCCAGTTTGAACCTCCCATTTTAAAATTTCAGGTTTTCCATATGAACTTTGCCACAACAAGAGAGAGAGTGAACATGAGCAACAACTTGGTTTTGCTTTTACTTTGCTCCTGGTATATATATTATGCTCCTGGCCTTCTATATTCCTCTCAACTCTGGGATGCACACAGCAGAGAAAGTTGCTTTTGGTTTTATAAAGCCCATCTATGTTTCAGTGAGTTTAAATTTTACCTGGGAGAATTTCTCCCATGGTTGGAGGTCACCATGCGTGCCAAGCATCAAGAATAATTATCAGTGGGAAATGATGTAACCACTAAGAGAAACAATGACTCTTCTGTGAACCTGCAAGCTACCAAGGGCTTTGCCTGCAATTCATCATGTCGTATAAAATTAGTTTAAGGATTGTCACAGTGCAGAGTTTAAATCAATAAATTGTGTGTTTAAGTCAGGTTTGTCATGTCCGTTTCCAGATTCTTACAAGGAATTTGCTGTGTAGCTACTGGTGGATAGTTCAAGCTCTTGGACTTCTAATTTTCTTCCCAGCTCTCATTCACTGTAATGGAAACCAGATTGCTTGCAGTCCATCAGAACAAGGAAAATTAATAAAAGGATTAAACAGAAGATTTCACTTGCTAAATCCAACTTCCTGCCTTCTTGCTGTCAGTAGAACTTGCCACCAAGGGCATGGTGCAGCGTAAATAAGAAGTGTAGGACATCCACATGACCCAACTGCCACTCCAGATGGCCATCAGGTGGCTCCAGGAAAAACATCAAACTATTTCTGACATGCAGAGGGCATGGTGTCAACACAGCTAGGTCAGAGCAGCCAGACTGGGCAGAAGTCTTTCTGGCCTGGACAGATAAGAACAGAGGAGATGTTGCATTGGTGCTATTTGCTCCCCAGCGAAAGCGGCAGGACACTGGCTGCTACCTGTTTGAGTAACGTTGCAGATGCTCCCTCACTCGAGGAGGGCAGTTCTTGGTTGTCAAAGACAGCTGAGGGTTTATGGAAGCACACCTCCTCTATATGACAAAGTTTCCTTAGAAAAGCATTTCAGGGCTCTTTTCTTTGATTCTGATTCTACATTTACTCACCTGCTTTGGGGCAACTCCTTTGATTTAATCTAATAAGCGGGTCTTCATTTTTTTCACTAAAGAGTGCTAATGACCAAATTCATCCCAGCTGCAAGACCAAAGATGAGATCTTGATACAGTTGGACATCTCAGTACAGTTGGACTTGATCTCAAAGTTCTTTTCCAACCAGGTGATTCTATGATTCTTAGTGAAATACTAAATCAATAAATGCTACATAACAAGAATGCAACAGAGTTATAGCCATGCTATTGGATATGAAATCCCCTCTTTGGCAACCAGTCAACTCCTGTACAAAACTATTTCTTTCTTGCTTATTTGTTCTCCACCTGTGGATGGCCACAAAGTGAGCCCACCAGTCTCCGTTGACGTGGCATGACAGAGCACTTTACAGTTTGGATTTACCAACTTAGGTGTCCACTTAACCCTACACCTCACTGTTACCTCCATTTCATGGAGGCATGTGCCCCAGCTTCCAGAGAAGACTAGCCTGATGGCCCAGGTTCCTCACGTCCATGTACACTCAAGGTCAAGGAGGAGCACTTGCTTGTCAGCTGCAGCCTCCTCTCTTGCATCTTGGAGGGCAAGATCAAGTAGACCTATTTGGTAGTGCGAGCTACAGGGGTCAAACCTTCCAGAAGACTTTCCACTGTCCCCCCTTAGGCAGATAGGGACAGATTTCCCTTGTACCCAACATAAACCACCTCTGATAGTACCAATCTAACCAGTGCCAGTTCCCTTTGAATTGTACATTGGTTTCCACTCATGGGAAAGTTGTGCTGATGATAAAATAAATAAAAATCTTAAGAGCAGTTCGAGGTAGATGAGTCCACATTTGGTTTGCAACTGAAATCCCTTACAGATACTAACAAAAAGTCCCTTTCTGCATAAACCCTTAAAACTAGTAACTAGAGTAAAGGTTAGGCAGCGCTTTAGCTGAGTCTTGAACCTGCAGTCACTGAAAGGTTCTGGGCATTTGATCTGGCTCACTGTAAGGACTGTACTGAACTCACAGACTAAAATAGATGCCAAGTGGTAGCAAATGTCAGCAAGAGATGTGCCTGTGGGGTATGGGAACGAGACGTGACCGAGTATCTGCATGTCAGCAAGCCACATGCAGTTCGATCTTTCCATTCACAAAAAAATGAAGTAAGAGTCTTGTTGTGTCATCAGAGCTTGATTCTTTCTCATGACACAAATAACTTGTTCCCTTCCCTGGCAGGTGCCCACAAAGCAACAGCAAGAAACCAGCAGAAAAGTCCGCAATATCGTACGATTACTCAGAGGAGGAGCTCATGGCGAGCATCGAGAGGGAATACTGCCGCTGAACCCAACCCCACACCACGCGAACTTCAAGCACATTCCTGGAGGCCCAGCTGGAGCAAAAAAACCCTGCTGCTGACAAAATAACCCCTCGCATGGCAAAATGGCACGGGAGAGGTCAGTTGCGAAGAGAGGTGAAGCCTGAGAGACTGCATGGCTGCTTGAGAAGCACAGAGGAGAAAGGTGTCCTGACCAGCTCTGAGTGAGAGTGTGAAGATCCTCACAAACTGTTGACTTCTGATCGATGCTGCTGAAAAAGAGACCAATTCGTCTTGTGTATCAATATTTAGAAGCTCATTTCTAAACAGCATTTATAAATGAAGATGTACTGAAGTGTCATACTAGAAGTATTGTGTTAAAGACTGCTAATTGTTTTAGCCTGAAATTTAAACAAGCCAACATTTTAAAGTTAGTTGCATAGCATTAGGCCATAAAAATAAAAATGAACTATAGACGAAGCCTCTCAAAACTGCAAAGAAGCATGACACAGCAGAACTCATTGATTAATATTAGTAGCTGAATTTGTGAAGCCTTGGGCCACAAGCTGTGAACTTTCACCTATATGCGTTGAACTGACATTGAACTTTTACTGAGTTTAGACAGATGAAGGCCTCAGAGCTGGTTCAAACCAGAAGGGACCTACAACCAGCTGCAGACCTTGAAGATAAGAGACCATCTGCCTAGAGACAAGGAAAGAACCCAATAAAGAACAAGATGGTCCTAGTCACCAAGACACCATTGGACCAACTGTCACATAGACAGCCCCTGAAGAGTGTGGGGGAGTGGGAGCTTAGATGTAAGAGTATAATTGCCCAGAAATTTCTTTGTTCTGTGTTCCTCTCCAAAGGCACCCAGCTCCAGCTGTAATCTGATGCTGTACCACCAATCAATTAGCCTGGAGCACTTTGTGTCAGAGATTCTGCCTCAGGAAACCTAGGAACAAGGAAACAAACTGTAACAGTTAAGAGATGGTACTTTGAAGGAAGATCTCATTTTGTCTTAGCAGGGAGAAATTGAAGTAAAAATCATTTGATTTTGATCTTGCTTAAAAGGGTGTTGCATGAAATTCGTGTTCCTGCCACTTAAAACAGGTCAAATTCACCCTTTGCACTGTGCAAGCCTCCAGTACAGGTCTGAATTTGGCACTGTCTCTTCAAACAAGTTCCTCTCCCCAGCATGGGTTGTAAGATGAAAAGGGGAATGAGCCCACCATCCAGTATGTACGCAGTACCATCCTAGAGTGGAAATTTCACTTACGAAAGAGGCTCCTGGGAGCCACCAGGGAGCAGAGGGTTTGTACAATCTCTTCAGGACAGGATCTCAGCATTGGTGTGGGACCTGGAGCTCCCTGACACGGATCCTCCAGTGAAAAGAGGAGGCGCATCCCTGGTGCAGCCTCACTGTGGCCAGCAATCATCCACCTTGAGAGAGACTTGTATGCTATTGCAGAGCAGCAGCTTGCGATCAGTTTTCAGAACTATCAGTCCTGGCCTTCCTGTATATTTCTTGTAGGTAACCTAGAAGAAAAATCACTACATGTTACCATTAGCTCACTGCAAATCAAAACAGAAAGACTGCCCTCCAAAGAAAATTGTATATTTTCAGAACTCCTTGACAGAGAAGCCTGTTATTTCAGGATTTCTGCCTTTATTTTACCTGCATCTTAGCATATTATGAATAGCTGTCTATTACCAGATGCAGAAAAATACTCAATTTCTGTCTTCAGCTGAAACATAAAAGACATCAGATGAATCTTCACATAGACTGTGTAAATGCAAGAGAAAACAGCAGGACAGATCTTCAGATGCTGCATTGTAACTCCTTTGTAGTTCCTGGTACCTGTGAAACAAATAAATGCATCTGTACTCTATGTAACCCTATTACTCTACGTAATCAGTAAAGGCATCGAATGTTGTTTTGAAAAAGACTCTTGAGCTTACATGGTGAATTGTCTTATGGTGCCTGCAGAGACTAAGCAAAATGCATCTTTGGAGGATGGCAGGAGGGGTGCCATGAGGCAGACACTAGATTACGCCCCTGGCACATGTATTCAAGCTCTGGTTGTCTTTCCTGCAGCAGCTTCCAGCCAGGCATGCTCCGCCTGAGGGCTCAGGAGCTGCCAGGCAGCCCCCACAGGTGGGCAGCAGAAAGGGAACCGACCTTCTGCAAAGCTACACAAGCTTGGAGGTAAGAGTACCCAGCACAGCGGCTGAGGCGCTTTGTTAGGACAAAGGGTGATGGGTTTCAATTGGAAGAGAATAGATTTAGATTGGACATAAGGCAGAGATTGTTTACTGTGAGAGAAGTGAGGCACTGGAACAGGTTTGCCCAGAGAGGTGGTAGACTCCCACTCCTGGAAGTGTTGAAGGCCAGGTTGGTTGAAGCTTTGTGCAAACTGATCTAGTGAAAGGTATCCCTGCACATAGCAAGGGGGTGGAAATACGTCATTGTTAACATCCCTTCCAACTCAAACCTTGGTGGCCCAGATGCAGCCAGAGTAGAGAGCAGATGCCCTTGCACAGCTTGGGGGAAGTTGGATGGGCCCTCTGCCCTCTGTAGCAAGGGGACTCCAACCTTCCTAAAAAAAAAAACCAACAGTTTTGAATGGTAGCACTTGATTTTTTGGCAGGAACAGTAATTTTTAGACCTACTAATCCTGCTGAGCTGTGGCAGGAAGAGTGTCTTCTCTGCAGCATATCAAGTGTCAATGGTCAGACCTTATGTTAGTTTTCAGCAACTCTCAAGGACCTACTGAGGAGAACAGAACGTGCCTGTGGAGAGCAGCAAAAACACGGGAGACCTTCTGACTCCAGCACCATAGGTGACCATATTACTCTGTACCCCGTCTTGCTTTAATCACCACACTGTTTTAGAGTTCCCTTCGATATGGATTTCATTCTTCTGGCCAGGACTTCCCTTGTGCTGAAGTCCTCAGAGTCTCTGGCACATGCATGGGGGTGCTTCACGGAGCTTAGTTGAAGCTCCAACATTGAGTAATGCTGTCCTTTTGGGTGGCCTCTGGAGATACAGCAAAGCTGTCAGAACGACCGCAGTGCAACACCAGCAGGCAGGGCACCAGCCCCACACACCACACAGAGCCGGCAGCTCAGGCAGGGCCTGAGGCTCTGCCTCTCCCAGGGTCCCTCTGCCCATGTCCTGCCTCCCCCCCAGAGTTTTCCTCTCTGAGGCTGCATTTGGTGACTGTCCCAGGTAGCAGCTCTACAACTCATTTCAGGCTCTCATAAAGGAAGGCCTGGCTATTAACAATTTTGCGGAAAGTGACTTTAAAAAAAAAATCTAAACTGAACATATTTTCTTAGGTTGGAACAAATCTCTCTTGACTCAACGCAGCAAACAACTAAGCTTCTTTACAAATCTAGCTTATCCAGTAGCTGAAGGACAAACATGTTTCTGCACCCTGGACTTAAGGTGCAATGGGTTTTACAGGTAGCATTTTCAGCATCATCGAGTGAAAAGGAGGAGCCAAAGGGCCATGGGAAGGTCCAGGAGGCAGTGATGCAGCTGGAACAGTCATTGTACCAAGAAAAAGTGGTGGAAAAAAGTTCTGCGATGCAAAGAGGGGCTTCAGACTGTGCCATGGTCTCGCAGGCTTTCTCCGTGCTGTGAAATTATGTATTCTCAGTGCTGGGCTCTGGATGTAGAGCCAGCTGGGACAGAACCACTCACAACCACCTATCCTATACTCATATCATGCACAATAGGGGTGGTGATGGAACCCAGTCAGCTCCCCAGTCTGCACAGGAATTGTCAGGAACTGTGTCCCTCTACCTGCATTAAACCTGTGACAAACAGTGCACCAAAAGGAGGAGCGTGTTGGTGGTGTTGGTACCTAGGGAGGCAGGACTGCACAGTTTCACTACCTGGTCTCAGTGTAGCCCTACTTTTGATCCATCCTTTGCTCGGGAAAAACAGGACACTAGAACATTTGCAGGTAAATAATCATAACAAAGAAATACCTGAGCTCATGACTAATTTAAAGGGCAACTTCTTGAATTCATTGCTCTTTAAAAAAATAGACTGTTGTTACACTACAGAGGTTACTTTGCCACATCCTAGGCAGTAACGCTGACATCCCAGCAGCTGAATTATCAGAAAGCTTGTTTTCTTTTCCTTTTATTCCTCTATAACCATCATCAAATCACAATTGCTTATAAGCCAAGGAACGGTTTGCGTGGCCAGTACTTCTTCCTCTGCCCAAAATAGTTCTGCTGGTTCTGGAGTTTCTGGTTCATTTTTTTAGAAACTACCCTCCTGTCTGATATATGCAGCACAAGAAGGAGTAGCTGAGCACAGGGTTTGAGCTGACACTGCTATTCCCCATTGATAAAGCAGCAATAGACTGTGCATGTTAACCAAATTACTACATTATTCATTTAACAAAGGCAAATGCTACACACTGGAATTTGAACCAGTCCAAAAGGAGTAAGAGAGTGCCTTGCTGGCCAGCTGGCTGTCTATACATACCTCCTGTTACTATTGGGTTTTTAAGTGAGGCAAAACTACAGTTGCTCAGAGGACTAAAGAGGGTATCTTTTTTGGCTAATTATGAAAAATTGCTCTTTAGTGGATGAACAGATCTTGCTACTTCTGAACTCAGTGAATTCCACAAGCTCTGGAGGTTTCTTAACTGCCAGTGAAACAAGACTCCAGCTAAAATGTTCTGGTGGTGAAAGCATTAAAGCCATACTTTTTAAAATTACTCAGTCCAAGATCTTGAAAAACAAAACCAATGAGCTTGAAACTACAGAACCTATTTGCACGCTTACTCAGACTCCGGGTTTCACTCAAAACTGGGGTTTTCATGTGCAAACAAATGCTTTGAATCCTTTTCTCTCCTTTCTTTCTAAGCTACCTTTTCTTTCTGGCAGCATTGCAAGGGATGAAGACTTCTGCCTTTTCAGTAACCCAGAATATGGGCAGAACTCTTTCCCAAAGAGCAACTAGGAAAACAGATCAGTGAAGGAGCAGTTTCAGCAGGCACATAGTCAGTGAAATCTCCTACAAGCCTCAAGAATTTAATCAGGACCTGTGTGTATATCTGAGTGGAAAAAAAGTTGTGACTTGATGTGTACTTGGGTGAGATAGCTGGAAAGAACAAGCCAGCCGCCCTAACCACATCTCCTTGGGTCTTTATAGTCCATCTCTGTCTCTGGGACCCTGAATGCTGGTCCTTCAGCCTAGTATACATGAAGATGACCCCTGTACGTGTGTATCAGTCAGCATCCCATTACCAAGACCTCTGAGAGCAGAGCAACTAATAGTTCCTTGATGCATTGTGTCCAGCACCCTGCTGTCATCTACTTGCCCTCATAATATGAGAGGAGTAAGGAGGGTGGCCTGCACACCACTCCAGGGATGCCCTTCCCCAACCTCCTTCTTCTGAGGATTAAACCCCCACAAGCTTTCAGCCAAACTATTTGCACCACACCCTAAAAGCTGAAATGGAGCCACTGCCTTGGATGAGGTGCAGCCTCATCCACCCTCAATGAGCATGGTGGAGTTCCCCATGGCACTTGGTAGGGGAGGTGCAACACCAGCTGCCTGGCACACGCTGCATCCATAACAGGGTTTTTTTGCCTCCACTCTGGACACAGGACATGGCAATTATTTGCACAGGGAGATGCAGGTTTACCTGGACAACAATAAACAAGAGAAATCACTCTGCACTCAAGAGAGACTACAAGGGACAAAATTAAATCTAAAGTATTCTTCCCATCTAAGAAAAAACATCCCAGCAAACAGTATGCTCCAACTTCCTCAAGTTTTCTGCATGTGTAAGATGTGTCCATGGTCTTCTGCACACATCAGGACATAAATATCATCCAGTTTCCTCCTCCTCCACTCAAGGACTGAAGCAGAAACTGAGGAAGGCTTATTTTGACAGAGGACTAGAAAGAAAATGCTTCAGTGCTAATTCTTGCTGCAGAGAAGGCAATCCCACAGACCATGTGGAGTGCGAGCAGACATGGCTGAGGGTTTGTGGCATCCTGAACTGTCTCAACATTCTCAACCTGTTGGTTGTCAGGTTTTGACTCACAATTGACTCTTTCTGCATATACAGAAAAAGTTTGCCTTCTCATGGCCATAGCCTGCTTGCCTCAAGCTCCTTGCCAGCCACGAATGGAAGCTAAACAGGCAGATGGGATTACAGATTGAACTTCAAACCCAGTGAGTTTTATCCCAGGAGATGAACTCAAGTCAGCTGCAACCCTGAGGCAGGATTCAGCTCACAAGAGATGAGAGACTAAGTACCACCTACGTCATTCACAGGATGTTAAGCACAGCTTTCACAGCTGGAATTGGAGAGGTAACCAAAGCTGTAGCCTAAGCCAGAGGAGCACACCGAGCGTGCAGCCACCTGGCAGCACAGGCCACCTCTGCCCACCCAGCATCACAACTTCTGAACAGATTCACATTTCCAGTATCCTAACTACAAGCAGACTGGTTTGCGAGCAAGATGAGGCAAGGTGCCACTAAGCTGGAGGTTTGGCTGTAAAACCACACAGCAGAGGGCAATGCTGGTCTAACTGCAAAATGTAGCATTGAACTCATGGACACATTTGAGTGCACATACATTTTTCTTTAGAAAAAAAAAAATTTCATGGGTTTATTATATCTGTAGAGGGACTTTTGTCCTTGCCATGCCTATGTTCGTAGAGCAACTGGGAAAGCTTCCTCACGTGGGAGCTGTTTTCTCTCACAGGGTGAAGCTGTTCCAGACTCCAAGTCCATCAGGATGTGTACTGACTGCATCTCCTGGCTGCACAGAGCAGCTCAGACCACCGCTTATGTCTTAAAAAACAGCAGAAAATTTCACATAGAACTGTGAAACCCAGTCATGTTTTGTATAAGCAAAGGGAGGGAGGCAATATAAAAATTGGCAAAATATTACTGGTATTGTTTAGAGTATGACTTGATGCTCAGAAAAAAAAAAATCCTCCTTGAAAAAAAGTGGTAGGAACAGGCAGGACATCTTCCCCTGGGAGACAAAAAAAAAGCTACATGGAGACCTACAGAGCCCAGAGGCTGAAGTGTTTGTGCTGCTCTGCCAGAGAATTGAAGCCTTCCCTTTCAGTTGTTCTACTGAGGGGGGAGCAGGACCAGCCACAGCATCTTCTTATCTTCCACACACTTGCAAGAATGATGCACTCTTCTGTGGACAAAGCTTTGAGTTATCAATTCCAGATCACCCTCTGAGAGCTCCAACTGCAGAGACTGAAGTCACCTCGCAGTGAAAGGCTGTGACAGAAAGCTGGTGTCATCACCACCCTCTCCTCCCCTTCTCTTCATTAAAACCTGACCCAACTAGAAATAAACATTGCTGCAATCTGGGAACTGGTCAGAGGGGATGAAACAGCAGAGATGCTCTAAGTTTTCAAGTAGTTGCTGCTGGTGTCACTGCAGCTGGACACCTCTTTCCCAGCCAAGCTCTGGAGTTGACACCCAGACTCCCATAGCCACCTCCCTGAAAGCACACAGGTACACAGGAACGGGAAGAATCAGGGCCAATGCAGCCATCTTTCCAGTGAAATTCTCATCTCTTCTTTATTTCCAGAGTTCATGCAGAGGTTGCAACACCAACCGAGCAACACTCAGGCTATTGTCTTTTGTTGATAGCTTCTGGAGGCCATGCTAGAATAGTTATGAACCACAAGGCTCTTGTTTTCATACAGCATGCAAAACTCCCAAACCCTGGTGTATGTGTCCTAGCAAATGCACAAGAAGCGTTGTGTAAAATATAGATGGACAAGCACTGGTCTATCAGGACCCAAAAAGTCCTGCCTTTTACAAGTAAGCCAACTAGTGGGCCCCACAGTCTTCCACTGACCTAGATATGTGATATGTAACCTAATCCAAATGCATTTATGTAGTTCTGGAATGGACATGTATGAAAACCTGAAAATTCACAATTTTATGATTTAAAACCAGTCGCATTACATACTTTTTATTTAATAAAAGTTAAAAACAGGTACAAAAATGTGATTCCATTTCTTTAAAATATAGGCTCAAAATAAAAAGACTGAACAGTATAGTTCAGGCAGTAAAGTGCAAAGAGAGCAGTCACCCAGTCATGCTTAATCCATAAATAACCCTTACACAGCAGGAAGGAATAGAAAGAGCAAACAGAGGAGACGCAACCACACTGTGGCTCAGCCATCCATGCATATCAACAAGAGAAAGAGCCCCGTGTCCCAGACATGGGTGGTAGGAGGCAGCATGCACACCGCAGGAGCAGGCTGCGAGGAATCAGAGGCCAGGTCAACCTGACAAAGAGGGGGCCATTGCCTTTCCACATTGTGACACGCATACGTGACACGCTTTCTTTCAAATTCCATATTCTCTTGCCCATCATTTCCCCCTCCTGATGCAACAAACTAGCATGTCTGCTTATTAAGTTACGACACAAATTTCCCAACTCTTTTGTTGAGGCAAACACCATAAATGTGTTAAAAAAAAAAAACCAAACCCAAACCTAAATTGGCTACTGGCCTGAGACAGGATGTTCTTCCCCTGGTTAAAGCATGCTAATATAGCATCAAAAAGTCAAACTTCTTATTCTAATGGGACTTCTGAGCAAAAACAAAAAAAAAGACAACAGCAATGTCTCTTTCTTTACTACAAGAGTTTGGAACACTGGGCATCAGCAGAGAGGAGCAACACTACAAGCATCCACTTTACCAGGAAGAGGGGTTTCAACCAAGCCCTTTGGAGAGCACAAAGCAAGGTCTGCATATGCACACACAACTCCCCAGCACGTATGCTACTGTCAGTGGGATTACAGCTTGCGTTCAGTGAACAGAGTGTGGGCAGTTTAAAGGCCAGGCACAAGAACTACAGTACACTTAGCACAACACTCCAATTTAGTGCAGTCTGAAAACTTGCTACTGTTAATTATAACTATTGACTTAAGCGTAAAAAATAATGACATATTCTTTCAACTGAAACAGGTCTCTGCTGATTTCAGGGGAGTGCTAGCTGAGATCAGCAAGTCTGCACTTACATAGACGAGAACCATGCTTTGCCCACATCAAGAAGCAAGATCAGGATTTTAGAACAACAAAGCAGTGCAAGAGAGTGCATTCCTAAGTATTCACATTTTAATATCTTGGAAAAAAAAAAGTCCTCCTCAGTGCTCAACTAAGCTTCAGTGCAGGAGTGGCTGAAGGGAGAAGAGTCCAGAAGGAATAAACACTACAGAAATATTTCATCCAACAGGCAAGCTGTCTCCCAGCAAAACACCACCTGGTGCTTCACAGAACAACAGTTCTACTGTCAGCTCTGCTACAATACGTATGCACATCCTTCCACACCATGGAGACTGAGCAGTCCAACTGTGCTATGGGCATTTCAGTTTATTACTCACATCATGCCATCACAACACAGCACTCCTGCAGCCAGCGATTCCATTTCTTAGCCATATTTATACTTGGTGTAAAAGAAAATCCATTCAACAGGAAGAGTATCTCATTTAATAGAAAAGAGTGATTTTATACAAAGTACTGTGGAGAAGTGTAAGGCCACATGGAGAGCATCATCAAGTTGATATCGTGGCTATTTCATAAGCCAAGACACGATTAGTACTTCCTCTGGAGCCTTGATACAGGTAAATGAAAGCCTTGAACAATCTCCTATAAGGTGCACAAGCATCCATGATACATAAAAAACCCATTAGCTTTTCTCTTTCCCCTGTACTCAAAAAAAAATACAGATACCCAGCTATTCATGGATTACCTTGCCATTTTTGTGTAGATTTTGGTAGGCTGATTTAATAGAACCGAAAGGAAATAATGATTTTAAGTGTCAAAGCTTCTGAACAGTGTTTTTCCTTCCACCTCCATCAGAGCTTCTCCAAACTCTGCTCCAGTGAAGTGCAGACTCAGGAATGCCCAGTATTCTATCAAAAGTCACAACGGCTTCCATTTGTAAAGGGTATGAGTTTATGAAATGTTGAGGATTTCAACACTTCTCTGAAAGAAAGTAATTCTGGTTTGGTTTATTTAAAAAATGTAGACACTTAGATCTAAAACCTTCAATGTCACCTGCATGAGGAAGGTGTAACAGCACCAGCCCACTGCAGGGTCAGGATCTGCAAGTGTGAAAATCCCAACCACTGTGAGTTATCAAATATTATGCGATTACAAAACGGTCTGAATGCAAGTCTTCAGATTTACTGAAAAGGAGTTTACAAAACTCTGCGTCTCATCCTGCACACCTCTACTAATGCAGGTCAAATAATTTTCCTGCATATCAAGACCAAAATGAATATAAATACAAAATATATTTGGTATAGAAAATACTAGTATAAAAATTAAAAACCACCCTGTTTTACTGTCCACCACAATATTAACAGCAAGCATTGCAAGTGACTTTTTTAACCTATTGCCAAAAGCATTTCCGTAAACTTCTGCTTTCCAGAAGTGCTGGTGATTGCATTTGCCCAAATATCGAAAAAAAAAAAAAAACAACAAATAGGGAAGTGATGAGGAAAGATATGATAGATTTCTCACTTGGAATTATTAACAGACATCCTAAACTGAAGAAAAATAAAGTATGCACAAACGCGGCGGGAAAAAGCCATTGTCAGTTCTGTTGTAGCCATCGGAGCTCTTCCTTATTTTCAGGAAGTTTGTAGAAAAGGAGTTTGCTCTGACTAGCCCTGACAGACAGATGATGGCATGGGGATGAGCATACTCAGAGCACTGCTGCTTTTCGGTTTCTCTGCTGTGGCAATCCTGTTGAGTTTGCCAACCTCTGCCTGCCAGCTGGGGATCTTCTTTGTGGTCATATGGCGACGCGTGTGCTTTGTCAAGTGATCGCTGCGCATGAAGCGACGCTCGCACACAGGACAAGCAAACTTCTTCTCACCCGTGTGAGTTCGACGGTGGCGTGACAGTTCATCTGAGCGGGCAAACTTCTTGTCACAGCCTTCCCAGTTGCAGCTGAAAGGCTTTTCTCCTGCATGACACAAAAGAAGCATAACTTACTTTTGAGAAGTTCCATTGCAGTTTTATCAAGGAACTAACTTAAAACCTGCCTTGTAAAAACTGATGAATTCCACAGAACTGCTCATCAGTGCAGTCAACATGTGCTCAATTTGTGTTCCAGAGAAAAATCATAGGTATCATTTCTACTTATTCCCTACTCCCTCATATCTCTTTAAATGTTCTTTAACAAAGTCTATTTTTCTAGTTCTCGAAACCCCTAGTTTAAAGAGAAAGTTTCTTCATAAGGCTACCTTATCTGTTGATTGAACTAGAAGTAACCCCCTGCCCCTATCCCTGTGTAACCACAGCTCTATGGCTGCTGCATGTCATCAGCAAATACTGTGGGCAAACAGGAAGCCTGGAATTAAGCCCAAGTCCTGCTGCTCTAGTCCTGTACACAAACACACTCCCCCAGCAAGTACTAACCAGGAATGGCCTTGTCCTGCCACCACCACACAGCTGGATGTTCAAGAGACAGCTAGGGGAGTTCTGCATGCCCAGGAACAATAGCAGTCAGGAACGCTGTCCAGGTCCGCTTCTGCTCATCCTGGGCAACTGCTGAATATCGGATCTATCCCAAACAATGTGATCTCCCACCTGCAGCTCCCATAAAGCTCAAGATAAACATCTACCATGTAACCCAAATTTATGGTAACACTTTGGAGCAGAACAGAAGTGTCCAGAAGAAAGGAAGTCCCACAAAGGCATTGCTCCCAATATCTGAAATAACAACAAAGATCTACATTTGGTGTATGTGATACCACCCAGCTACTCAGTGATAAAGGAAAAGATTAGAAAAGAAAGCTGAACTACTCTTCCTCCCAGTCCTGTAACACAGACCAGCTACTGAGGGCCCAGTGTGCTTCACCTCCGACAGATGTCCTAGTCAGCACGATAAAGGGACACACACAGGTTCGCTATGGATTACCAGCAGCACACACTCAAAGTGAGACACCTGTTGCTAGTTTATGTTCATCCTGTAGTGCTAGGTTAATTCAGCAGCCTGCAGCAGTCACCCTCGAGTCAGAAGCATCATTCCACCTCTGAGCTCTGGTTTACAAGGATGATCAGCTTTATAAGGAGTTTAAGCTCCTTCCTCAAAAGAACTGTAAAGACAAGCTGGCAAACTAATGCAAATCCTGCCGTGGAGGCTGACATCCAATAAACCACAGCATCCGTGGGGCAAGGGAGGGCGGTGGAAAAAAGCCAAGGAAAACCAAAGTTAGACTTTTGAATGAGTTATTTTGTACCAATCTCCCTCTATGCCTATCCCTCAACATCAAAAACAGTCGGAGAACTCAAGTTCATTTTAACTTAACACCACGTTAACACCAAGCCAGAAAAAGGGTAAGACACAAGTATACTTTCTCCACATTGAATAGATTTTATGGAGCAAATCAGCCCATATTAATTACAAATTGTTTTCAATTTTCAATCCCTTTCTGTAACTGAATAAATAGCTACGTTTCTATAGTAGCTCTACTTCCGAACATCGTAGCCCATTTAGCCTAAACAGAACTCCGGAAAAAACGTGCAGTTTCTGACTTTCTTTTCTTTTACTCATGTAACTATTAAGACCAACTACTTGTACTATGGTTTGCTTACACCAGACCTCTCCATGACCCAAAAAAGGGACTTGCACAATTCATTCTGATCTAGTCCAGATGGCAGGATTCCACTCAAATCTAAACACACACACAAAGCAAAACAAAGCTTCACTCCAACTAAAGCATGTGAAATTCAACTAATGCTATTAGGTCAGCTGAGGTCTCAGAACAAAGTCTGTCTTGTTTTGTTTGCCCACAGAAAATGAACATTACTCCCTTTTCCAAGATGAGCAGAGGTTTCCCGATCACCTGCCTCTTCCTTTTCCCACCCCTCCCCCCTAAAAATGTGCATTTCAGCACTCCAACGCAAGCCAGTGCCAGAGCAACAAAGGACTTGCCCCTTCGTACATACCAGTGTGGGTGCGAAGGTGGGCTTTGAGGTGGGAACTTTTGAAATAGGTTTTCTTGCACCCGGGGAAGTTGCAGACGTAATTCCTCCGTCTAGAAAAGTCCACCTGGGGGGCACAGCTTTGACCAGAAGCTATGAACATGGGAGCAGGAGCAAGGGGCAGTAACTTAGTGTTCCCAACTGTCATTACTGTTTGTGGGCACTGTGGTGTCTGTGTGACAGCAGTCTGTGGAAGAACCAACATGACAGTCCCCTGAGGCACAGAAGGTCCCATAAGTAACGGCTGAGAGAGCGAGGCTGTCTGTGGTAAAATAGGTTTCATGGGAGTTGAGACTGTTGGAGTTGAAGGCTTGACATAGGTGTTGATCATACTGCTTTGTCCATTTAAAGGGATCATTTGACAGAGAACTTGGGGGCTTGAAACAGGGGCAGGTGTCACTGGAGTAGCTCTTTTTTGCACATCATTCTCACAGTTCTTTGGTAGGTGGGTCTGTGGTGAAACAGGATGGACCAGTAGTTGTCCTTTATTGGTTACACTGTCACTGGAGTCATATGCATAAGGTTGATGTACTGGAGAGGTTTTGTTAATTAAGTCATCTGGGGCACATGTGTCCTGCGGCAGTCTGGAATGTCTTCGGTCATCTGCTCCACAGCAGTCTCTGGAAGTGCTATAACCTGAAGTTACCTTTGTTTTCTCTTGAACAGCAGGAATGTGATGGTAAGCAGAACTATCACCTGTGTGACGTATCACGCTTGTTGCCATGGCCTTGCAAGGCTGAGGGGTAAAGGATTCAGGTATTGCTGGCTTCTGGCTGCACTGTCGCTCCATGCTGATAACAGATGGCTTGGTTATGGGAGAGGCACCAGTTGCCGATGTGACTGAGCAGGCAGCTGTATTTGCCATGACAGTCCTTGGTTTGGAATAAGTGACTTGTGAGGAGAGTAGCATAGCAGCTGATATCTCAACAAAGTCAGGGCTGTGCGGAGGAGTCATGCACTGCAAAAAAGAAAACACTGTTACATAGCAGGGTAATTTGATAGCACAATCATTCACTATCTTTACCGTGAAGAATAAAATTACACTCCCTCCTCAGAATCCCGGAACCTGCCTTTTGGAGCAAACTGATTAAAGTGCACATTGCCTCATCTGATGGTCATTTTGAATATCTTCAAAAGCATATTAATAAAAGGAAGGCAACGAGATAGACTTAAACCTGCATAAAACATTGTATGCCTGCTCCTTGCTTACAAAAAACTCTCTCATTCCCTTCCTCTCAGTAATGGGTGAAGCTTAAGAGGTTACGAGCTCTCTACTGTTCACAGAAAACAGACTAGCAACAGAGAGCAATACCACATCCCTTCATTTTCAAGCTTCCAGCAAGCCCTAGACATTCTATCAATGATCACCCCATCAGCTGGTGGCTACTGCTGATATAAAAATAAATTGGACTGTTCTCTTCGTTCTTATTCATTCATTCACTTCGCTCTATGCTTTCTTGTTGGCACCACCTCTCCTTCCTCCTTTATCACTGAAATCTCATGCTTTTCTCCCATGCTGCTCAAGAAACAGCACCAATGCTGAGTGGCAGGAGTATGAGAGAAGTGCATCAACCAGCTGCCGTGCTATCCCAGCCTCTTTCCTCTATTACTCTCCTTCCTCCTGACATAACTGCATATTGGAAGCCTACTGGTTGAAATGAGCCTTAACTGTCTGAAACCTGAATTGCATCCAGCCCTTTTTTAATACCTACTTCTGTTGCAGGATAAATGGTAACAAAAAACCTCCGTGATTCAAACGGGATTAATGGAGTAGACAAATGTGCTGGCAAAATAACAGACTACAGGTAGGAACACAAAGTATAGAAATTAACTAAATTGTCTGTTTCATAAAAGTAACCTATACTCTCTCTTAGAATGACTAGAGCAAAGCCAAATGTTACCAAGAGCCTTTTTCATGCAGTGCTTGCAGACGAGCTGGTGTCAAATCACTGAGGCTGACTCTGCCATTCTCACTCAAAGTGCTCCAAGAAACCTACAATAATCACTCAGACAGCATCCTCAGCTCATCTGTCAAATTAAATAGCCTACCAGCAAGAGCTTTCACATCTATGTTTAACAAGGGCTCAAACCCCCCTCAATTTGCTATTCCACAGACAGCAGAAAAAACAAACTCAACATGCCCACCTCACCAGTCTGTGCATACACACACAGCACTGGCTGTGCTAAAGCTACTCTATGCAGGGACACGTGAACAACTTGAGTGTCTTTTACAGCCAAGTTAGAACATTGCAGAGATGTAGCACTCAGATGCCAGACATATTTATTTTACATTCACATTTCTCTTACCAGCGTAGATAAATAGTCCTTTGGTAATTCAGATGTAGCCTCAGCGTGCATTGTGAAATCACCAGAATCCGAGAAGGGCGTAAGTGGCCTTATCTTTAATATGTCACCTTTCTGCAATCTTTGACCCCAGGAGCTCATACAAACAAGCGCTTCAACAGCTTCAATGTCGTTCTGCTCCAGGACGCTGCAGGTAGACCTTTCGCTGTCATGACGCTGCCTTTCACGGATAGACTCATAGATGTCCACAATGTCAACCTAAACGTAATCCGATTATTGGCTATTAGGACAAGTCAGAATACAAAGCCAACACCACCCACAGACTGTCTGCTCACGATGAAGGTCATCCGAAACAGACTCATGTCCACAGCAAGACTTCTATCAACTGACTTGACTCTTACCCTCCTCCACCAGCTATTCTCCCTAACCTTGCTACTCTTAAAAAAAAAAAAGGTATGATTTGCAAGAAAAGAACAGAAATGTGCAGAGCTCATGTTTCCAGAGTTACTTTTCTGGATGACACTGCTCTGAATAAATAGATCCCATGCCTCCACACAAGCACAAAGAGAAAAAAAATCCTGACTTCCAACCTTGTTTAGATGAGGCTGGATCCCAAAGATAATTTCAGCACTAAACTCATTTTCATAACACAAGAAAAATTTCAGCTGACAGTAAGATGCTTTAAGGTACGATCACTGATTCAGAATATCACACCTTGCTAAAACATTTTAATCTTATTCTTACCAATAGGTAAGCTAGGGTTGGAGGAAGAAGGAAAATAGTCTTAAAAGTGCAGTGGGAATTATTTGTATTGTACTTCAAAAAGCCATGATACTACATACTACCTACACCATGATACTACATACTACATACACCTACTGCACTACGACCAGCATGAAGACAAATGTAATCATATTGATTCATTTCCAAATGCAAGCATTACAGAAAATCCGTGCAAAACGCTTGGCCTCTCTGTGAGAGGATACCTAAACCTCATAAAGCTCTCTCGGTGCTTGGCAATGGCCCCAAAAGCTGCCTTGTGTTACTGATTTATCACTGGTGTGCAATCTCAGTTTCAACTACATATCCAAACTCTTCCAATCTTCAGGCACACCAGCTAACTATGAAGGCTGAGATTCAGAAGCAGGGACCAAGATTCTTGAGCCTAACATTGTTACAAGGTGTGCTTATATACCGCAGTAAAAGGGCTTTAACTACAAAAGCACCACCACACCGTTAACATGGCCTAAAGCCCTAGAGGGAACTGTAGTGGTTGGGTGACTTCACTTACCTCAGTAAACAGGTTTTGGTAGTGAGTAAGTAAGGTGGAATAACCCTGACTCAACAGTGTGACAAAGATGCAAAGTTGTGTGATGCTGTCTCATTATGGGGATGTACATGGCAAACACATTAAATATAACAGATCCAAAGTGTCAGTACCAGACTCATAGAAGATTTTTGTCTAAAACAAGAGGTACCATGCATGGAGACGTCAAGGCTGGGGGCAGGAAGGGGTTAAAGCACTCCAAAACCGAGCTGGAGAACAAGTCTTATGAGGACCGGCTGATCAAACTGGGGTTGTTCAACCTAGAGAAACTGAGGCTGAGGGGAGACCTTATCACTGTCTACAAATGCCTCAAAGGAGGTTGCAGTAAGGTGGGCATTGGTCTGTTCTCCCAGGTGACAAGAAAAACGGTCTCGAGTTGCACCAGGGGAGGTTCAGATTAGAAATCAGGAAAAATTTCTTCACCAAAAGGGTTCTAAGGCACTGGCAGAGGCTGCCCAGGGAGGTGGTTGAGTCCCCATTCCTGAAGATGTTCAAAAGGCAGGTGGACAAGGTGCTCAGGGATGTGGTTGAGCAGTGGAGAGGTATGGTTGGACTCAATGATCTAAAAGGTCTTTTCCAACCAAGCAATTCTGTGATTCTATGAAAATAGACATACAAGCAAGACCTGCAGAGATAGATGCTTCTAAGGATTCCCACTCAAAACAATGAGGGCAAAAACTGGTGTTGAGGGCAGAATCAGACCCAGAACGCCTGTCAGAGGGGCCACACCAGGCACGCCTCTGCACTAAGCAGCCAGAAAATCTCCGTTCCTCAAAGATTTCAGGCAACCAAGCCACCACACTTTTTTTTTCCCAACCCTACGTTTCAGGAGAGCAGAAACACGAAAATAATCAACCAAACATTACCTGCTTCAAAAGCAAAACCTCGAACACACCTCAAAGCAGCCCTTTCCCACGGCGAGCGATGCACCCGGCTCTCCCAGGACCGGGATAACACGGATAACCGGCATAACACAGATAACTGTCCTCGCCTCAACCCTCCGGGAACGTCGTGCGCGGGCAGGGGGCGGGAAGGGCCTCTAGTGCCGGAACCCCATCCCACCCCCGGGGGTCCCCAGTGCCGGATCCCCCGTGCCCGGATCCCGCCTTCCCCCGCCCCCCGGCCGGGCGGCGCCGCCGAGGGGCGGATGGCGGGAAGGAAAGGGAAGGAGGAGGAGGAGGGGAGGGAAGCAGCTCCCGCCCCACCACCGCCCCCACGCGCTCGCCCCGCGGGTGACCGGGGCAACATCTGCCCTGCAGGGCGCTGCCCCCGTCCCGCCCCCGGTAAGGGTCTGCACAGCCTCCCCCATTCCTGAGGTGGACACTGGTCTGCACAGCTCCCTCCATCCCGGGGGTGGGTTAAGAGTCCAAGCAGCCCCCCCGGAATGGGCACCGGTCTGCAAAGCCCCTCCTCCCCAGCTGGGATGGGTAAGGGTCTGCCCGGGGTGGGTAAGGGTCTGCGCAACGCCCGCCCCCCCATCCCGGGGGTGACTAAGTGCCCAGGCAGATCCCCCCCCAGGGTGGGTAAGGGTCTGCAAGTCCCCCGGGACAGGTACCGGTCTGCATAGCCCTCGCCATCCCCCGGGGTGGGTAAGGTTCTGCCCAACCCTCCCCCCCGCCGGGCGGGCACCGGTGCCGCCGGGGGGAGCGGTGCCCGCGCCCTGCCCGGCGCACAGCACGAGGAGACCAGACCGACTGCCCCCTCCCGCCCCTCTCCCTGTCCCCAGCGCTTACCGCGGATGCATCTCCCATCTCGGAGCGGGGCGAGCCGTGCATGGCGGCGGCGGCGGCGTGACCGGGCGGCGTGAGCAGCCGTGGGATCACTGCTAGCAGAAGCAGCAGCGCCTCCTCCCCTTGCCCCGCCCCGCGGGAAGCGCCCCGCGCCGCTCCCTCCTCCGGGC
>JAUMJL010001900.1:0-42133 GCA_033558185.1 Dromococcyx pavoninus
AAAAATGGGCTGAGGAACCCAAAAATGGGCTGAGGAGCCAAAAAAAGGGATAGGGACCCAAAAATGGGTTGGGGACCAAAAAATGGATTGAGGGTCTAAAAAATGGATTGAGGAATCAAAAAATGGTTTGAGGAACTAAAAAATGGGCTGAGGAACCGAAAAAAAGGGCTGAGGACCTAAAAATGGATTGAGGGTCCAAAAAATGGGTTGCGGGTCCAAAAAATGGATTGAGGAACACAAAAATGGATTGAGGAACCCAAAAAAGGGTTGAGGAATGCAAAAATTGGGTCAGGTACCCAAAAATGGATTGAGGGTCCAGAAAAAGCATTCAGGAACGAAAAAATGGATTGAGGAACCCAAAAAAGTTCTGAGGAACCCAAAAATGGATTGAAGGACCAAAAAATGGATTTGAGAAACACAAAAATGGATTGAGGAACCCAAAAATGGATTGAGGAACCCAAAAACGGACTGAGGGACCCAAAAATGGGCTGAGGGAACCAAAACTGCATTGAGGAAAGCCAAAATGGATTGAGGAATGCCAAAATAGATTGAGGAACCCAAAAATGTTTTGAGGAACCCAAAAATATTCTGAGAAACACAAAAATGAGCTGAGGGAACCAAAAATGGATTGAGGAACCCAAAACCAGATTGATGAACCTAAAAATGGACTGAGGAACCCAAGAATGGATTGAGGAACCCAAAAATGGATTGGGAACCCAAAAAAAAGGATAGAGGGACCAAAACATAGATTCAGGAACCGAAAAATGGTCTGAGGAATGCCAAAATGTGCTGAAGGATCCCAAAATGGATTGAGGGACCCAAAAATGGATTGAGGAACCCAAAAATGGGCTGAGAGACCAAAAAATGGATTGAGGAACCCAAAAATGGATTGAAGGAAAAAAAAATGGATTGAGGAACTCAAAAATGTATTGAGGAATCGAAGAATGGATTGAGGAAACCAAAAATAACCCGAGAGAACAAAAAATCAATTCAGGAACCCAAAAATGGACTGAGGGCAAAAAATGGATTGAGGAACGCCAAAATAAATTGAGGAACCCAAAAATGTTCTGAGAAACACAATAATGGGCTGAGGGAACCAAAAATGGGCTGAGGGAACCAAAAATGGATTGAGGAACCCAAAACCAGATTGATGAACCTAAAAATGGAAAGAGGAACCCAAGAATGGATTGAGGAACCCAAAAAAGGATTGAGGAACCCAAAAATGGATTGAGAGACCCAATAAAGGAAAGAGGAACTAAAAAATGGACTCAGCTACCCAAAAATGGATTGAGGGTCCAAAAATTGGATTGAGGAACCAAAAAATGAATTGAGCAACACAAAAATGAGCTGAGGAAACCAAAAATGAGCGACCCCCAAAATGGTCTGAGGGAACCAAAAATGGATTGAGGAACTCAAAAATGGGCTGAGGGACACCAAAATTGACTGAGGAACCCCCAAAAAAATACAGGGACCCAAAAATGAGCTGAGGTATCAAGAAATGGATTGAGGGACAAAAAAACCGGATTAAGCAACCCAGAAATGGGTGGAGAAACCCAAAAATGGATTGAGAAACTCAAAAATTGACTGAGGAGTCAGAAAATGGATTGAGGAACCCCAAAATGGGTTGAGAATACCAAAAATGGGCTAAAGAAGCCAAAAATGGATTGAGGAACTCACAAATGGATTGAGGAATCAAAAAATGGATTGAGTAACTTAAAAATTGGATTGAGGAACCCAAAAATGTTCTGAGGAAACCAAACGTGGTCTGAGGAACCCAAAAATGGGCTGAGGGACCCAAAAATGGGCTGAGGGAACCAAAAATGGATTGAGGAAATCCAAAATAGATTGAGGAACCCAAAGATGTTCTGAGGAACCCAGAAATATTCTGAGAAACACAAAAATGGCCTGAGGGAACCAAAAATGGGCTGAAGGAACCAAAAATGGATTGAGGAACACAAAAATGGATTGAGGAAATCAGAAATGTATTGAAGGACGCAAAAATGATATGAGGAACACAAAAATTGAACTCAGGAACAAAAAAAAGAAAAGAGGAACCAAAAATGGATAGAGGAACCCAAAAATGGGCTGAGGAACCTAAAAAAAGGGATAGGGACCCAAAAATGGGTTGGGGACCAAAAAATGGATTGAGGGTCTAAAAAATGGATTGAGGAATCAAAAAATGGTTTGAGGAACTAAAAAATGGGCTGAGGAACCGAAAAAAAGGGCTGAGGACCTAAAAATGGATTGAGGGTCCAAAAAATGGGTTGCGGGTCCAAAAAATGGATTGAGGAACACAAAAATGGATTGAGGAACCCAAAAAAGGGTTGAGGAATGCAAAAATTGGGTCAGGTACCCAAAAATGGATTGAGGGTCCAGAAAAAGCATTCAGGAACGAAAAAATGGATTGAGGAACCCAAAAAAGTTCTGAGGAACCCAAAAATGGATTGAAGGACCAAAAAATGGATTTGAGAAACACAAAAATGGATTGAGGAACCCAAAAATGGATTGAGGAACCCAAAAACGGACTGAGGGACCCAAAAATGGGCTGAGGGAACCAAAACTGCATTGAGGAAAGCCAAAATGGATTGAGGAATGCCAAAATAGATTGAGGAACCCAAAAATGTTTTGAGGAACCCAAAAATATTCTGAGAAACACAAAAATGAGCTGAGGGAACCAAAAATGGATTGAGGAACCCAAAACCAGATTGATGAACCTAAAAATGGACTGAGGAACCCAAGAATGGATTGAGGAACCCAAAAATGGATTGGGAACCCAAAAAAAAGGATAGAGGGACCAAAACATAGATTCAGGAACCGAAAAATGGTCTGAGGAATGCCAAAATGTGCTGAAGGATCCCAAAATGGATTGAGGGACCCAAAAATGGATTGAGGAACCCAAAAATGGGCTGAGAGACCAAAAAATGGATTGAGGAACCCAAAAATGGATTGAAGGAAAAAAAAATGGATTGAGGAACTCAAAAATGTATAGAGGAATCGAAGAATGGATTGAGGAAACCAAAAATATCCTGAGAGACCAAAAAATTGATTCAGGAACCCAAAAATGGACTGAGGGAATCAAAAATGGATTGAGGAACGCCAAAATAAATTGAGGAACCCAAAAATGTTCTGAGAAACACAATAATGGGCTGAGGGAACCAAAAATGGGCTGAGGGAACCAAAAATGGATTGAGGAACCCAAAACCAGATTGATGAACCTAAAAATGGAAAGAGGAACCCAAGAATGGATTGAGGAACCCCAAAAAGGATTGAGGAACCCAAAAATGGATTGAGAGACCCAATAAAGGACTGAGGAACTAAAAAATGGACTGAGCTACCCAAAAATGGATTGAGGGTCCAAAAATTGGATTGAGGAACCAAAAAATGAATTGAGCAACACAAAAATGAGCTGAGGAAACCAAAAATGAGCGACCCCCAAAATGGTCTGAGGGAACCAAAAATGGATTGAGGAACTCAAAAATGGGCTGAGGGACACCAAAATTGACTGAGGAACCCCCAAAAAAATACAGGGACCCAAAAATGAGCTGAGGTATCAAGAAATGGATTGAGGGACAAAAAAACCGGATTAAGCAACCCAGAAATGGGTGGAGAAACCCAAAAATGGATTGAGAAACTCAAAAATTGACTGAGGAATCAGAAAATGGATTGAGGAACCCCAAAATGGCTTGAGAATACCAAAAATGGGCTAAAGAAGCCAAAAATGGATTGAGGAACTCACAAATGGATTGAGGAATCAAAAAATGGATTGAGGAACTTAAAAATTGGATTGAGGAACCCAAAAATGTTCTGAGGAAACCAAACGTGGTCTGAGGAACCCAAAATGGGCTGAGGGACCCAAAAATGGGCTGAGGGAACCAAAAATGGATTGAGGAAATCCAAAATAGATTGAGGAACCCAAAGATGTTCTGAGGAACCCAGAAATATTCTGAGAAACACAAAAATGGCCTGAGGGAACCAAAAATGGGCTGAAGGAACCAAAAATGGATTGAGGAACACAAAAATGGATTGAGGAAATCAGAAATGTATTGAAGGACGCAAAAATGATATGAGGAACACAAAAATTGAACTCAGGAACAAAAAAAAGAAAAGAGGAACCAAAAATGGATAGAGGAATCCAAAAATGGGCTGAGGAACCTAAAAAAAGGGATAGGGACCCAAAAATGGGTTGGGGACCAAAAAATGGATTGAGGGTCTAAAAAATGGATTGAGGAATCAAAAAATGGTTTGAGGAACTATAAAATGGGCTGAGGAACCGAAGAAAAGGGCTGAGGACCTAAAAATGGATTGAGGGTCCAAAAAATGGGTTGCGGGTCCAAAAAATGGATTGAGGAACACAAAAATGGATTGAGGAACCCAAAAAAGGGTTGAGGAATGCAAAAATTGGGTCAGATACCCAAAAATGGATTGAGGGTCCAGAAAAAGCATTCAGGAACGAAAAAATGGATTGAGGAACCCAAAAAAGTTCTGAGGAACCCAAAAATGGATTGAAGGACCAAAAAATGGATTTGAGAAACACAAAAATGGATTGAGGAACCCAAAAATGGATTGAGGAACCCAAAAACGGACAGAGGGACCCAAAAATGGGCTGAGGGAACCAAAACTGCATTGAGGAAAGCCAAAATGGATTGAGGAATGCCAAAACAGATTGAGGAACCCAAAAATGTTTTGAGGAACCCAAAAATATTCTGAGAAACACAAAAATGAGCTGAGGGAACCAAAAATGGATTGAGGAACCCAAAACCAGATTGATGAACCTAAAAATGGACTGAGGAACCCAAGAATGGATTGAGGAACCCAAAAATGGATTGGGAACCCAAAAAAAAGGATAGAGGGACCAAAACATAGATTCAGGAACCGAAAAATGGTCTGAGGAATGCCAAAATGTGCTGAAGGATCCCAAAATGGATTGAGGAACCCAAAAATGGGCTGAGGGACCCAAAAATGGGCTGAGGGAACCAAAAATGGATTGAGGAAATCCAAAATAGATTGAGGAACCCAAAAATGTTCTGAGGAACCCAGAAATATTCTGAGAAACACAAAAATGGGCTGAGGAACCCAAAAATGGGCTGAGGAACCCAAAAATGGGCTGAAGTCCTGAAAAATGGATTGAGGAAACCAGAAATGTATTGAAGGACCCAAAAATGGATTGAGGAACATGAAAAATTGAACTCAGGAACGCAAAAATGAATTGAGGAACCTAAAATGGATAGAGGAACCCAAAAATGGACTCAGGGACCCAAAAATGGGCTGAGGAACCTAAAAAAAGGGATAGGGACCCACAAATGGGTTGGGGACCAAAAAACGGATTGAGGGTCTAAAAAATGGATTGAGGAATCAAAAAATGGATTGAGGAACTATAAAATGGATGGAGGAACCGAAAAAAAGGGTTGAGGACCTAAAAATGGATTGAGGGTCCAAAAAATGGGTTGCGGGTCCAAAAAATGGATTGAGGAACACAAAAATGGATTGAGGAACCCAAAAAAGGGTTGAGGAATGCAAAAATTGGGTCAGGTACCCAAAAATGGATTGAGGGTCCAGAAAAAGCATTCAGGAACGAAAAAATGGATTGAGGAACCCAAAAAAGTCCTGAGGAACCCAAAAATGGATTGAAGGACCAAAAAATGGATTGAGGAACCCAAAAATAGATTGAGGACACAAAAATAAATTGAGAAACCCGAAAAAGGATTCAGGATCCAAAAAAAAAAGACTCAGAAAACCAAAAATAGACTCAGGAATCCAAAAATGGGCTGAAGAACCCAAAAATGGATTGAGGGACCAAAAGAAGATTGAGAAAACCAAAAATGGATTGAGGGTCCAAAAATTGGATTGAGGAACCCAAAAATGAATTGAGCAACACAAAAATGTTCTGAGGAAACCAAAAATGGGCTGATCGACCCAAAAATGGGCTGAGGAACCCAAAAATGGATTGAGGAATCCAAAGATGCATTGAGGGACCAAAAAATAGATTGAAGAAACAAAAAAATGGATTCATGGAGCAAAATATGGTATTAAAAACCCAAAAATGGGCTGAAGGCCCGAAAAATGGATTGAGGAGAACAAAAATGTTTTGAAGGACCCAAAAATGAATTGAGAAACACAAAAATTGAATTCAGGAACGCAAAAATGAATCGAGGAACCAAAAATGGTTTGAGGAACCCCAAAATAGACTGAGGAACCGAAAAGTGGGCTGCGGAACTCAAAAATAGTTTAAGGGACCCAAAAATGGATTGAGGAACCCAAAAATGGATTCAGTAAACCAAAAACGGATTGAGGAACCGAAAAATGGGCTGAAGAACCCAAAAGTGGATTGAGGGACCAAAACATAGATTGAGGAACCCAAAGAAGGATTGAGGGACCAAAAAATAGATTGAAGAAACAAAAAATGGATTCATGGACCAAAAAATGGATTGAAGAACCCAAAAATGGGCTGAAGTCTCGAAAAATGGATTGAGGAAACCAAAAATGTATTGAAGGACCCAAACATGGATTGAGGAATCAAAAAATGGATTGAGGAACCCAAAAATGGGCTGAGGGACCCAAAAATGGGCTGAGGGAAGCAAAAATGGATTGAGGAACGCCAAAAGAGATTGAGGAACCCAAAAATGTTTTGAGGAAACCAAAAATATTCTTAGAAACACAAAAATGGGCTGACGGAACCAGAAATGGGCTGAGGGAACCAGAAATGGATTGAGGAACCCAAAAATGGATTGAGGAAACCAAAAATGGATTAAGGAACCCAAAAATGGATTGAGGGACCCGAAAATGGATTCAGGGACCAAAAAAAAGGTTCAGGAACCAAAAAATAGATTCAGGAATCCAAAAATGGGCTGAAGAACCCAAAAATGGATTGAGGGACCAAAAGAAGATTGAGGAACCCAAAAATGGATTGAGAGACCAAAAAAAGGATTGAGGAACCCAAAAATGGACTGAGGTAACCAAAAATGGATTGAGGGTCCAAAAATTGGATTGAGGAACCCAAAAATGAATTGAGCAACACAAAAATGTTCTGAGGAAACCAAAAATGGGCTGAGCGACCCAAAAATGGGCTGAGCGAACCAAAAGTGGGCTGAGGAACCCAAAAATGGATTGAGGAATCCAAAGATGCATTGAGGTTCCAAAAAATAGATTGAAGAAACAAAAAATGGATTCATGGAGCAAAACATGGTATTAAAACCCTAAAAATGGGCTGAAGGCCCGAAAAATGGATTGAGGAGAACAAAAATGTTTTGAAGGACCCAAAAATGAATTGAGGAACACAAAAATTGAATTCAGGAATGCAAAAATGAATTGAGGAAACAAAAATGGTTTGAGGAACCCCAAAATAGACCGAGGAACCGAAAAATGGGCTGCGGAACACAAAAATAGTTTAAAGGGATCCAAAAATGGATTGAGGAACCCAAAAATGGATTCAGTAAACCAAAAACGGATTGAGGAACCCAAAAATGGGCTGAAGAACCCAAAAGTGGATTGAGGGACCAAAACATAGATTGAGGAACCCAAAGAAGGATTGAGGGACCAAAAAATAGATTGAAGAAACAAAAAATGGATTCATGGACCAAAAAATGGATTGAAGAACCCAAAAATGGGCTGAAGTCCCGAAAAATGGATTGAGGAAACCAAAAATGTATTGAAGGACCCAAACATGGATTGAGGAATCAAAAAATGGATTGAGGAACCCAAAAATGGGCTGAGGGACCCAAAAATGGGCTGAGGGAAGCAAAAATGGATTGAGGAACGCCAAAAGAGATTGAGGAACCCAAAAATGTTTTGAGGAACCCAAAAATATTCTTAGAAACACAAAAATGGGCTGACGGAACCAGAAATGGGCTGAGGGAACCAGAAATGGATTGAGGAACCCAAAAATGGATTGAGGAAACCAAAAATGGATTAAGGAACCCAAAAATGGATTGAGGGACCCGAAAATGGATTCAGGGACCAAAAAAAAGGTTCAGGAACCAAAAAATAGATTCAGGAATCCAAAAATGGGCTGAAGAACCCAAAAATGGATTGAGGGACCAAAAGAAGATTGAGGAACCCAAAAATGGATTGAGAGACCAAAAAAAGGATTGAGGAACCCAAAAATGGACTGAGGTAACCAAAAATGGATTGAGGGTCCAAAAATTGGATTGAGGAACCCAAAAAAGAATTGAGCAACACAAAAATGTTCTGAGGAAACCAAAAATGGGCTGAGCGACCCAAAAATGGGCTGAGCGACCCAAAAGTGGGCTGAGGAACCCAAAAATGGATTGAGGAATCCAAAGATGCATTGAGGTTCCAAAAAATAGATTGAAGAAACAAAAAATGGATTCATGGAGCAAAAAAGGGATTGAGGAAGCCAAAAATGTTCTGAGGAACCCAAAAATGGATTGAGGAACCCAAAAAGGGACTGAGGGACCCAAAAATGGGCTGAGGGAACCAAAACTGCATTGAGGAAAGCCAAAATGGATTGAGGAATGCCAAAATAGATTGAGGAACCCAAAAATGTTTTGAGGAACCCAAAAATATTCTGAGAAACACAAAAATGAGCTGAGGGAACCAAAAATGGATTGAGGAACCCAAAACCAGATTGATGAACCTAAAAATGGACTGAGGAACCCAAGAATGGATTGAGGAACCCAAAAATGGATTGGGAACCCAAAAAAAAGGATAGAGGGACCAAAACATAGATTCAGGAACCGAAAAATGGTCTGAGGAATGCCAAAATGTGCTGAAGGATCCCAAAATGGATTGAGGGACCCAAAAATGGATTGAGGAACCCAAAAATGGGCTGAGAGACCAAAAAATGGATTGAGGAACCCAAAAATGGATTGAAGGAAAAAAAAATGGATTGAGGAACTCAAAAATGTATAGAGGAATCGAAGAATGGATTGAGGAAACCAAAAATATCCTGAGAGACCAAAAAATTGATTCAGGAACCCAAAAATGGACTGAGGGAATCAAAAATGGATTGAGGAACGCCAAAATAAATTGAGGAACCCAAAAATGTTCTGAGAAACCCAATAATGGGCTGAGGGAACCAAAAATGGGCTGAGGGAACCAAAAATGGATTGAGGAACCCAAAACCAGATTGATGAACCTAAAAATGGAAAGAGGAACCCAAGAATGGATTGAGGAACCCCAAAAAGGATTGAGGAACCCAAAAATGGATTGAGAGACCCAATAAAGGACTGAGGAACTAAAAAATGGACTGAGCTACCCAAAAATGGATTGAGGGTCCAAAAATTGGATTGAGGAACCAAAAAATGAATTGAGCAACACAAAAATGAGCTGAGGAAACCAAAAATGAGCGACCCCCAAAATGGTCTGAGGGAACCAAAAATGGATTGAGGAACTCAAAAATGGGCTGAGGGACACCAAAATTGACTGAGGAACCCCCAAAAAAATACAGGGACCCAAAAATGAGCTGAGGTATCAAGAAATGGATTGAGGGACAAAAAAACCGGATTAAGCAACCCAGAAATGGGTGGAGAAACCCAAAAATGGATTGAGAAACTCAAAAATTGACTGAGGAATCAGAAAATGGATTGAGGAACCCCAAAATGGCTTGAGAATACCAAAAATGGGCTAAAGAAGCCAAAAATGGATTGAGGAACTCACAAATGGATTGAGGAATCAAAAAATGGATTGAGGAACTTAAAAATTGGATTGAGGAACCCAAAAATGTTCTGAGGAAACCAAACGTGGTCTGAGGAACCCAAAAATGGGCTGAGGGACCCAAAAATGGGCTGAGGGAACCAGAAATGGATTGAGGAAATCCAAAATAGATTGAGGAACCCAAAGATGTTCTGAGGAACCCAGAAATATTCTGAGAAACACAAAAATGGCCTGAGGGAACCAAAAATGGGCTGAAGGAACCAAAAATGGATTGAGGAACACAAAAATGGATTGAGGAAATCAGAAATGTATTGAAGGACGCAAAAAAGATATGAGGAACACAAAAATTGAACTCAGGAACAAAAAAAAGAAAAGAGGAACCAAAAATGGATAGAGGAACCCAAAAATGGGCTGAGGAACCTAAAAAAAGGGATAGGGACCCAAAAATGGGTTGGGGACCAAAAAATGGATTGAGGGTCTAAAAAATGGATTGAGGAATCAAAAAATGGTTTGAGGAACTATAAAATGGGCTGAGGAACCGAAAAAAAGGGCTGAGGACCTAAAAATGGATTGAGGGTCCAAAAAATGGGTTGCGGGTCCAAAAAATGGATTGAGGAACACAAAAATGGATTGAGGAACCCAAAAAAGGGTTGAGGAATGCAAAAATTGGGTCAGGTACCCAAAAATGGATTGAGGGTCCAGAAAAAGCATTCAGGAACGAAAAAATGGATTGAGGAACCCAAAAAAGTTCTGAGGAACCCAAAAATGGATTGAAGGACCAAAAAATGGATTTGAGAAACACAAAAATGGATTGAGGAACCCAAAAATGGATTGAGGAACCCAAAAACGGACAGAGGGACCCAAAAATGGGCTGAGGGAACCAAAACTGCATTGAGGAAAGCCAAAATGGATTGAGGAATGCCAAAATAGATTGAGGAACCCAAAAATGTTTTGAGGAACCCAAAAATATTCTGAGAAACACAAAAATGAGCTGAGGGAACCAAAAATGGATTGAGGAACCCAAAACCAGATTGATGAACCTAAAAATGGACTGAGGAACCCAAGAATGGATTGAGGAACCCAAAAATGGATTGGGAACCCAAAAAAAAGGATAGAGGGACCAAAACATAGATTCAGGAACCGAAAAATGGTCTGAGGAATGCCAAAATGTGCTGAAGGATCCCAAAATGGATTGAGGAACCCAAAAATGGGCTGAGGGACCCAAAAATGGGCTGAGGGAACCAAAAATGGATTGAGGAAATCCAAAATAGATTGAGGAACCCAAAAATGTTCTGAGGAACCCAGAAATATTCTGAGAAACACAAAAATGGGCTGAGGAACCCAAAAATGGGCTGAGGAACCCAAAAATGGGCTGAAGTCCTGAAAAATGGATTGAGGAAACCAGAAATGTATTGAAGGACCCAAAAATGGATTGAGGAACATGAAAAATTGAACTCAGGAACGCAAAAATGAATTGAGGAACCTAAAATGGATAGAGGAACCCAAAAATGGACTCAGGGACCCAAAAATGGGCTGAGGAACCTAAAAAAAGGGATAGGGACCCACAAATGGGTTGGGGACCAAAAAACGGATTGAGGGTCTAAAAAATGGATTGAGGAATCAAAAAATGGATTGAGGAACTATAAAATGGATGGAGGAACCGAAAAAAAGGGTTGAGGACCTAAAAATGGATTGAGGGTCCAAAAAATGGGTTGCGGGTCCAAAAAATGGATTGAGGAACACAAAAATGGATTGAGGAACCCAAAAAAGGGTTGAGGAATGCAAAAATTGGGTCAGGTACCCAAAAATGGATTGAGGGTCCAGAAAAAGCATTCAGGAACGAAAAAATGGATTGAGGAACCCAAAAAAGTCCTGAGGAACCCAAAAATGGATTGAAGGACCAAAAAATGGATTGAGGAGCCCAAAAATGGATTGAGGAACCCAAAAATAGATTGAGGGACACAAAAATAAATTGAGAAACCCGAAAAAGGATTCAGGATCCAAAAAAAAAAGACTCAGAAAACCAAAAATAGACTCAGGAATCCAAAAATGGGCTGAAGAACCCAAAAATGGATTGAGGGACCAAAAGAAGATTGAGAAAACCAAAAATGGATTGAGGGTCCAAAAATTGGATTGAGGAACCCAAAAATGAATTGAGCAACACAAAAATGTTCTGAGGAAACCAAAAATGGGCTGATCGACCCAAAAATGGGCTGAGGAACCCAAAAATGGATTGAGGAATCCAAAGATGCATTGAGGGACCAAAAAATAGATTGAAGAAACAAAAAAATGGATTCATGGAGCAAAATATGGTATTAAAAACCCAAAAATGGGCTGAAGGCCCGAAAAATGGATTGAGGAGAACAAAAATGTTTTGAAGGACCCAAAAATGAATTGAGAAACACAAAAATTGAATTCAGGAACGCAAAAATGAATCGAGGAACCAAAAATGGTTTGAGGAACCCCAAAATAGACTGAGGAACCGAAAAGTGGGCTGCGGAACTCAAAAATAGTTTAAGGGACCCAAAAATGGATTGAGGAACCCAAAACTGGATTCAGTAAACCAAAAACGGATTGAGGAACCGAAAAATGGGCTGAAGAACCCAAAAGTGGATTGAGGGACCAAAACATAGATTGAGGAACCCAAAGAAGGATTGAGGGACCAAAAAATAGATTGAAGAAACAAAAAATGGATTCATGGACCAAAAAATGGATTGAAGAACCCAAAAATGGGCTGAAGTCTCGAAAAATGGATTGAGGAAACCAAAAATGTATTGAAGGACCCAAACATGGATTGAGGAATCAAAAAATGGATTGAGGAACCCAAAAATGGGCTGAGGGACCCAAAAATGGGCTGAGGGAAGCAAAAATGGATTGAGGAACGCCAAAATAGATTGAGGAACCCAAAAATGTTTTGAGGAACCCAAAAATATTCTTAGAAACACAAAAATGGGCTGACGGAACCAGAAATGGGCTGAGGGAACCAGAAATGGATTGAGGAACCAAAAAATGGATTGAGGAAACCAAAAATGGATTAAGGAACCCAAAAATGGATTGAGGGACCCGAAAATGGATTCAGGGACCAAAAAAAAGGTTCAGGAACCCAAAAATAGATTCAGGAATCCAAAAATGGGCTGAAGAACCCAAAAATGGATTGAGGGACCAAAAGAAGATTGAGGAACCCAAAAATGGATTGAGAGACCAAAAAAAGGATTGAGGAACCCAAAAATGGACTGAGGTAACCAAAAATGGATTGAGGGTCCAAAAATTGGATTGAGGAACCCAAAAATGAATTGAGCAACACAAAAATGTTCTGAGGAAACCAAAAATGGGCTGAGCGACCCAAAAATGGGCTGAGCGACCCAAAAGTGGGCTGAGGAACCCAAAAATGGATTGAGGAATCCAAAGATGCATTGAGGTTCCAAAAAATAGATTGAAGAAACAAAAAATGGATTCATGGAGCAAAACATGGTATTAAAACCCTAAAAATGGGCTGAAGGCCCGAAAAATGGATTGAGGAGAACAAAAATGTTTTGAAGGACACAAAAATGAATTGAGGAACACAAAAATTGAATTCAGGAATGCAAAAATGAATTGAGGAAACAAAAATGGTTTGAGGAACCCCAAAATAGACCGAGGAACCGAAAAATGGGCTGCGGAACACAAAAATAGTTTAAAGGGATCCAAAAATGGATTGAGGAACCCAAAAATGGATTCAGTAAACCAAAAACGGATTGAGGAACCCAAAAATGGGCTGAAGAACCCAAAAGTGGATTGAGGGACCAAAACATAGATTGAGGAACCCAAAGAAGGATTGAGGGACCAAAAAATAGATTGAAGAAACAAAAAATGGATTCATGGACCAAAAAATGGATTGAAGAACCCAAAAATGGGCTGAAGTCCCGAAAAATGGATTGAGGAAACCAAAAATGTATTGAAGGACCCAAACATGGATTGAGGAATCAAAAAATGGATTGAGGAACCCAAAAATGGGCTGAGGGACCCAAAAATGGGCTGAGGGAAGCAAAAATGGATTGAGGAACGCCAAAAGAGATTGAGGAACCCAAAAATGTTTTGAGGAACCCAAAAATATTCTTAGAAACACAAAAATGGGCTGAGGGAACCAAAAATGGGCTGAGGGAACCAAAAATGGTTTGAGGAACCCAAAAATGGATTGAGGAAACCAAAAATGGATTAAGGAACCCAAAAATGGATTGAGGGACCCGAAAATGGATTCAGGGAACAAAAAAAAGGTTCAGGAACCCAAAAATAGATTCAGGAATCCAAAAATGGGCTGAAGAACCCAAAAATGGATTGAGGGACCAAAAGAAGATTGAGGAACCCAAAAATGGATTGAGAGACCAAAAAAAGGATTGAGGAACCCAAAAATGGACTGAGATAACCAAAAATGGATTGAGGGTCCAAAAATTGGATTGAGGAACCCAAAAATGAATTGAGCAACACAAAAATGTTCTGAGGAAACCAAAAATGGGCTGAGCGACCCAAAAATGGGCTGAGCGACCCAAAAGTGGTCTGAGGAACCCAAAAATGGATTGAGGAATCCAAAGATGCATTGAGGTTCCAAAAAATAGATTGAAGAAACAAAAAATGGATTCATGGAGCAAAAAAGGGATTGAGGAAGCCAAAAATGTTTTGAGGAACCCAAAAATGGATTGAAGAACCGAAAAACGGACTGAGGGACCCAAAAATAGGGCTGAGGGAACCAAAACTGCATTGAGGAAAGCCAAAATGGATTGAGGAATGCCAAAATAGATTGAGGAACCCAAAAATGTTTTGAGGAACCCAAAAATATTCTGAGAAACACAAAAATGAGCTGAGGGAACCAAAAATGGATTGAGGAACCCAAAACCAGATTGATGAACCTAAAAATGGACTGAGGAACCCAAGAATGGATTGAGGAACCCAAAAATGGATTGGGAACCCAAAAAAAAGGATAGAGGGACCAAAACATAGATTCAGGAACCGAAAAATGGTCTGAGGAATGCCAAAATGTGCTGAAGGATCCCAAAATGGATTGAGTGACCCAAAAATGGATTGAGGAACCCAAAAATGGGCTGAGAGACCAAAAAATGGATTGAGGAACCCAAAAATGGATTGAAGGAAAAAAAAATGGATTGAGGAACTCAAAAATGTATAGAGGAATCGAAGAATGGATTGAGGAAACCAAAAACATCCTGAGAGACCAAAAAATTGATTCAGGAACCCAAAAATGGACTGAGGGAATCAAAAATGGATTGAGGAACGCCAAAATAAATTGAGGAACCCAAAAATGTTCTGAGAAACACAATAATGGGCTGAGGGAACCAAAAATGGGCTGAGGGAACCAAAAATGGATTGAGGAACCCAAAACCAGATTGATGAACCTAAAAATGGAAAGAGGAACCCAAGAATGGATTGAGGAACCCCGAAAAGGATTGAGGAACCCAAAAATGGATTGAGAGACCCAATAAAGGACTGAGGAACTAAAAAATGGACTGAGCTACCCAAAAATGGATTGAGGGTCCAAAAATTGGATTGAGGAACCAAAAAATGAATTGAGTAACACAAAAATGAGCTGAGGAAACCAAAAATGAGCGACCCCCAAAATGGTCTGAGGGAACCAAAAATGGATTGAGGAACTCAAAAATGGTCTGAGGGACACCAAAATTGACTGAGGAACCCCCCAAAAAATACAGGGACCCAAAAATGAGCTGAGGTATCAAGAAATGGATTGAGGGACAAAAAAACGGATTACGCAACCCAGAAATGGGTGGAGAAACCCAAAAATGGATTGAGAAACTCAAAAATTGACTGAGGAATCAAAAAATGGATTGAGGAACCCCAAAATGGGTTGAGAATACCAAAAATGGGCTAAAGAAGCCAAAAATGGATTGAGGAACTCACAAATGGATTGAGGAATCAAAAAATGGATTGAGGAACTTAAAAATGGATTGAGGAACCCAAAAATGTTCTGAGGAAACCAAACGTGGTCTGAGGAACCCAAAAATGGGCTGAGGGACCCAAAAATGGGCTGAGGGAACCAAAAATGGATTGAGGAAATCCAAAATAGATTGAGGAACCCAAAAATGTTCTGAGGAACCCAGAAATATTCTGAGAAACACAAAAATGGGCTGAGGAACCCAAAAATGGGCTGAGAGACCAAAAAATGGATTGAGGAACCCAAAAATAGATTGAGGGACACAAAAATAAATTGAGAAACCCGAAAAAGGATTCAGGATCCAAAAAAAAGACTCAGAAAACCAAAAATAGACTCAGGAATCCAAAAATGGGCTGAAGAACCCAAAAATGGATTGAGGGACCAAAAGAAGATTGAGAAAACCAAAAATGGATTGAGGGTCCAAAAATTGGATTGAGGAACCCAAAAATGAATTGAGCAACACAAAAATGTTCTGAGGAAACCAAAAATGGGCTGAGCGACCCAAAAATGGGCTGAGCGACCCAAAAGTGGTCTGAGGAACCCAAAAATGGATTGAGGAATCCAAAGATGCATTAAGGGACCAAAAAATAGATTGAAGAAACAAAAAAATGGATTCATGGAACAAAACATGGTATTAAAAACCCAAAAATGGGCTGAAGGCCCGAAAAATGGATTGAGGAGAACAAAAATGTTTTGAAGGACCCAAAAATGAATTGAGAAACACAAAAATTGAATTCAGGAACGCAAAAATGAATCGAGGAACCAAAAATGGTTTGAGGAACCCCAAAATAGACTGAGGAACCGAAAAATGGGCTGCGGAACCCAAAAATAGTTTAAGGGACCCAAAAATGGATTGAGGAACCCAAAAATGGATTCAGTAAACCAAAAACGGATTGAGGAACCGAAAAATGGGCTGAAGAACCCAAAAGTGGATTGAGGGACCAAAACATAGATTGAGGAACCCAAGGAAGGATTGAGGGACCAAAAAATAGATTGAAGAAACAAAAAATGGATTCATGGACCAAAAAATGGATTGAAGAACCCAAAAATGGGCTGAAGTCCCGAAAAATGGATTGAGGAAACCAAAAATGTATTGAAGGACCCAAACATGGATTGAGGAATCAAAAAATGGATTGAGGAACCCAAAAATGGGCTGAGGGACCCAAAAATGGGCTGAGGGAAGCAAAAATGGATTGAGGAACGCCAAAATAGATTGAGGAACCCAAAAATGTTTTGAGGAACCCAAAAATATTCTGAGAAACACAAAAATGGGCTGAGGGAACCAAAAATGGGCTGAGGGAACCAAAAATGGTTTGAGGAACCCAAAAATGGATTGAGGAAACCAAAAATGGATTAAGGAACCCAAAAATGGATTGAGGGACCCGAAAACGGATTCAGGGACCAAAAAAAAGGTTCAGGAACCCAAAAATAGATTCAGGAATCCAAAAATGGGCTGAAGAACCCAAAAATGGATTGAGGGACCAAAAGAAGATTGAGGAACCCAAAAATGGATTGAGAGACCAAAAAAAGGATTGAGGAACCCAAAAATGGACTGAGGTAACCAAAAATGGATTGAGGGTCCAAAAATTGGATTGAGGAACCCAAAAATGAATTGAGCAACACAAAAATGTTCTGAGGAAACCAAAAATGGGCTGAGCGACCCAAAAATGGGCTGAGCGACCCAAAAGTGGGCTGAGGAACCCAAAAATGGATTGAGGAATCCAAAGATGCATTGAGGTTCCAAAAAATAGATTGAAGAAACAAAAAATGGATTCATGGAGCAAAACATGGTATTAAAACCCTAAAAATGGGCTGAAGGCCCGAAAAATGGATTGAGGAGAACAAAAATGTTTTGAAGGACCCAAAAATGAATTGAGGAACACAAAAATTGAATTCAGGAATGCAAAAATGAATTGAGGAAACAAAAATGGTTTGAGGAAACCCAAAATAGACCGAGGAACCGAAAAATGGGCTGCGGAACACAAAAATAGTTTAAAGGGATCCAAAAATGGATTGAGGAACCCAAAAATGGATTCAGTAAACCAAAAACGGATTGAGGAACCGAAAAATGGGCTGAAGAACCCAAAAGTGGATTGAGGGACCAAAACATAGATTGAGGAACCCAAAGAAGGATTGAGGGACCAAAAAATAGATTGAAGAAACAAAAAATGGATTCATGGACCAAAACAGGGATTGAGGAACCCAAAAATGTTCTGAGGAACCCCAAAATGGATTGAGGAACCCAAAAATGGACTGAGGGACCCAAAATTGGGCTGAGGGAACCAAAACTGCATTGAGGAAAGCCAAAATGGATTGAGGAATGCCAAAATAGATTGAGGAACCCAGAAATGTTTTGAGGAACCCAAAAATATTCTGAGAAACACAAAAATGGGCTGAGGGAACAAAAAATGGATTGAGGAACCCAAAACCAGATTGATGAACCTAAAAATGGACTGAGGAACCCAAGAATGGATTGAGGAACCCAAAAATGGATTGGGAACCCAAAAAAAAGGATAGAGGGACCACAACATAGATTCAGGAACCGAAAAATGGTCTGAGGAATGCCAAAATGTGCTGAAGGATCCCAAAATGGATTGAGGGACCCAAAAATGGATTGAGGAACCCAAAAATGGGCTGAGAGACCAAAAAATGGATTGAGGAACCCAAAAATGGATTGAAGGAAAAAAAAATGGATTGAGGAACTCAAAAATGTATAGAGGAATCGAAGAATGGATTGAGGAAACCAAAAATAACCTGAGAGAACAAAAAATCGATTCAGGATCCCAAAACTGGACTGAGGGAATCAAAAATGGATAGAGGAACGCCAAAATAAATTGAGGAACCCAAAAATGTTCTGAGAAACACAATAATGGGCTGAGGGAACCAAAAATGGGCTGAGGGAACCAAATATGGGCTGAGGGAACCAAAAATGGATTGAGGAACCCAAAACCAGATTGATGAACCTAAAAATGGAAAGAGGAACCCAAGAATGGATTGAGGAACCCCAAAAAGGATTGAGGAACCCAAAAATGGATTGAGAGACCCAATAAAGGACTGAGGAACTAAAAAATGGACTGAGCTACCCAAAAATGGATTGAGGGTCCAAAAATTGGATTGAGGAACCAAAAAATGAATTGAGTAACACAAAAATGAGCTGAGGAAACCAAAAATGAGCGACCCCCAAAATGGTCTGAGGGAACCAAAAATGGATTGAGGAACTCAAAAATGGTCTGAGGGACACCAAAATTGACTGAGGAACCCCCCAAAAAATACAGGGACCCAAAAATGAGCTGAGGTATCAAGAAATGGATTGAGGGACAAAAAAACGGATTAAGCAACCCAGAAATGGGTGGAGAAACCCAAAAATGGATTGAGAAACTCAAAAATTGACTGAGGAATCAAAAAATGGATTGAGGAACCCCAAAATGGGTTGAGAATACCAAAAATGGGCTAAAGAAGCCAAAAATGGATTGAGGAACTCACAAATGGATTGAGGAATCAAAAAATGGATTGAGGAACTTAAAAATGGATTGAGGAACCCAAAAATGTTCTGAGGAAACCAAACGTGGTCTGAGGAACCCAAAAATGGGCTGAGGGACCCAAAAATGGGCTGAGGGAACCAAAAATGGATTGAGGAAATCCAAAATAGATTGAGGAACCCAAAAATGTTCTGAGGAACCCAGAAATATTCTGAGAAACACAAAAATGGGCTGAGGAACCCAAAAACGGGCTGAGGAACCCAAAAATGGGCTGAAGTCCTGAAAAATGGATTGAGGAAACCAGAAATGTATTGAAGGACCCAAAAATGGATTGAGGAACATGAAAAATTGAACTCAGGAACGCAAAAATGAATTGAGGAACCAAAAATGGATAGAGGAACCCAAAAATGGACTCAGGGACCCAAAAATGGGCTGAGGAACCTAAAAAAAGGGATAGGGACCCACAAATGGGTTGGGGACCAAAAAACGGATTGAGGGTCTAAAAAATGGATTGAGGAATCAAAAAATGGATTGAGGAACTATAAAATGGACGGAGGAACCGAAAAAAAGGGTTGAGGACCTAAAAATGGATTGAGGGTCCAAAAAATGGGTTGCGGATCCAAAAAATGGATTGAGGAACACAAAAATGGATTGAGGAACCCAAAAAAGGGTTGAGGAATGCAAAAATTGGGTCAGGTACCCAAAAATGGATTGAGGGTCCAGAAAAAGCATTCAGGAACAAAAAAATGGATTGAGGAACCCAAAAAAGTTCTGAGGAACCCAAAAATGGATTGAAGGACCAAAAAATGGATTTGAGAAACCCAAAAATGGATTGAGGAACCCAAAAATGGATTGAGGAACCCAAAAATAGATTGAGGGACACAAAAATAAATTGAGAAACCCGAAAATGGATTCAGGGTCCAAAAAAAAGATTCAGGAACCCAAAAATAGACTCAGGAATCCAAAAATGGGCTGAAGAACCCAAAAATGGATTGAGGGACCAAAAGAAGATTGAGAAACCCAAAAATGGATTGAGGGTCCAAAAATTGGATTGAGGAACCCAAAAATTAATTGAGCAAAACAAAAATGTTCTGAGGAAACCAAAAATGGGCTGATCGACCCAAAAATGGGCTGAGCGACCCAAAAGTGGTCTGAGGAACCGAAAAATGGATTGAGGAATCCAAAGATGCATTGAGGGACCAAAAAATAGATTGAAGAAACAAAAAATGGATTCATGGAGCAAAACATGGTATTAAAACCCCAAAAATGGGCTGAAGGCCCGAAAAATGGATTGAGGAGAACAAAAACGTTTTGAAGGACCCAAAAATGAATTGAGGAACACAAAAATTGAATTCAGGAACGCAAAAATGAATCGAGTAACCAAAATTGGTTTGAGGAACCCCAAAATGGATTGAGGAAACCAGAAAAGTATTGAAGGACGCAAAAATGGATTGAGGAACACAAAAGTTGAACTCAGGAGCGCAAAAATGAATTGAGGATCCCAAAATCGATAGAGGAACCCAAAAATGGGCTGAGGAACCTAAAAAAAGCGATGGGGACCCAAAAATGAGCTGGGGACCAAAAAACGGATTGAGGGTCTAAAAAATGGATTGAGGAATCAAAAAATGGATTGAGGAACTAAAAAATGGGCTGAGGAAACGAAAAAAAGGGCTGAGGACCTTAAAATGGATTGAGGGTCCAGAAAATGCGTTGCGGGTTCAAAAAATGATTTGAGGAACACAAAAATGGATTGAGGAACCCAAAAAAGGGTTGAGGAATCCAAAGATGCCTTGAGGGACCAAAAAATAGATTGAAGAAACAAAAAAATGGATTCATGGAGCAAAACATGGTATTAAAACCCCCAAAATGGGCTGAAGGCCCGAAAAATGGATTGAGGAGAACAAAAATGTTTTGAAGGACCCAAAAATGAATTGAGGAACACAAAAATTGAATTCAGGAACGCAAAAATGAATTGAGGAACCAAAAATGGTTTGAGGAACCCCAAAATAGACTGAGGAACCGAAAAATGGGCTGCGGAACCCAAAAATAGTTTAAAGGGACCCAAAAATGGATTGAGGAACCCAAAACTGGATTCAGTAAACCAAAAACGGATTGAGGAACCGAAAAATGGGCTGAAGAACCCAAAAGTGGATTGAGGGACCAAAACATAGATTGAGGAACCCAAAGAAGGATTGAGGGACCAAAAAATAGATTGAAGAAACAAAAAATGGATTCATGGACTAAAAAATGGATTGAAGAACCCAAAAATGGGCTGAAGTCCCGAAAAATGGATTGAGGAAACCAAAAATGTATTGAAGGACCCAAACATGGATTGAGGAATCAAAAAATGGATTGAGGAACTTAAAAATGGATTGAGGAACCCAAAAATGGACTGAGGGACCCAAAAATGGGCTGAGGGAAGCGAAAATGGTTTGAGGAACGCCAAAATAGATTGAGGAAACCAAAAATGTTTTGAGGAAGCCAAAAATATTCTGAGAAACACAAAAATGGGCTGAGGGAACCAAAAATGGGCTGAGGGAACCAAAAATGGTTTGAGGAACCCAAAAATGGATTGAGGAAACCAAAAATGGATTAAGGAACCCAAAAATGGATTGAGGGACCCGAAAACGGATTCAGGGACCAAAAAAAAGGTTCAGGAACCCAAAAATAGATTCAGGAATCCAAAAATGGGCTGAAGAACCCAAAAATGGATTGAGGGACCAAAAGAAGATTGAGGAACCCAAAAATGGATTGAGAGACCAAAAAAAGGATTGAGGAACCCAAAAATGGACTGAGGTAACCAAAAATGGATTGAGGGTCAAAAAATTGGATTGAGGAACCCAAAAATGAATTGAGCAACACAAAAATGTTCTGAGGAAACCAAAAATGGGCTGAGCGACCCAAAAATGGGCTGAGCGACCCAAAAGTGGTCTGAGGAACCCAAAAATTGATTGAGGAATCCAAAGATGCATTGAGGTTCCAAAAAATAGATTGAAGAAACAAAAAATGGATTCATGGAGCAAAAAAGGGATTGAGGAAGCCAAAAATGTTCTGAGGAACCCAAAAATGGATTGAGGAACCCAAAAACAGACTGAGGGACCCAAAAATGGGCTGAGGGAACCAAAACTGCATTGAGGAAAGCCAAAATGGATTGAGGAATGCCAAAACAGATTGAGGAACCCAAAAATGTTTTGAGGAACCCAAAAATATTCTGAGAAACACAAAAATGAGCTGAGGGAACCAAAAATGGATTGAGGAACCCAAAACCAGATTGATGAACCTAAAAATGGACTGAGGAACCCAAGAATGGATTGAGGAACCCAAAAGTGGATTGGGAACCCAAAAAAAAGGATAGAGGGACCAAAACATAGATTCAGGAACCGAAAAATGGTCTGAGGAATGCCAAAATGTGCTGAAGGATCCCAAAATGGATTGAGGGACCCAAAAATGGATTGAGGAACCCAAAAATGGGCTGAGAGACCAAAAAATGGATTGAGGAACCCAAAAATGGATTGAAGGAAAAAAAAATGGATTGAGGAACTCAAAAATGTATAGAGGAATCGAAGAATGGATTGAGGAAACCAAAAATATCCTGAGAGACCAAAAAATTGATTCAGGAACCCAAAAATGGACTGAGGGAATCAAAAATGGATTGAGGAACGCCAAAATAAATTGAGGAACCCAAAAATGTTCTGAGAAACACAATAATGGGCTGAGGGAACCAAAAATGGGCTGAGGGAACCAAAAATGGATTGAGGAACCCAAAACCAGATTGATGAACCTAAAAATGGAAAGAGGAACCCAAGAATGGATTGAGGAACCCCAAAAAGGATTGAGGAACCCAAAAATGGATTGAGAGACCCAATAAAGGACTGAGGAACTAAAAAATGGACTGAGCTACCCAAAAATGGATTGAGGGTCCAAAAATTGGATTGAGGAACCAAAAAATGAATTGAGTAACACAAAAATGAGCTGAGGAAACCAAAAATGAGCGACCCCCAAAATGGTCTGAGGGAACCAAAAATGGATTGAGGAACTCAAAAATGGGCTGAGGGACACCAAAATTGACTGAGGAACCCCCCAAAAAATACAGGGACCCAAAAATGAGCTGAGGTATCAAGAAATGGATTGAGGGACAAAAAAACGGATTAAGCAACCCAGAAATGGGTGGAGAAACCCAAAAATGGATTGAGAAACTCAAAAATTGACTGAGGAATCAAAAAATGGATTGAGGAACCCCAAAATGGGTTGAGAATACCAAAAATGGGCTAAAGAAGCCAAAAATGGATTGAGGAACTCACAAATGGATTGAGGAATCAAAAAATGGATTGAGGAACTTAAAAATGGATTGAGGAACCCAAAAATGTTCTGAGGAAACCAAACGTGGTCTGAGGAACCCAAAAATGGGCTGAGGGACCCAAAAATGGGCTGAGGGAACCAAAAATGGATTGAGGAAATCCAAAATAGATTGAGGAACCCAAAAATGTTCTGAGGAACCCAGAAATATTCTGAGAAACACAAAAATGGGCTGAGGAACCCAAAAACGGGCTGAGGAACCCAAAAATGGGCTGAAGTCCTGAAAAATGGATTGAGGAAACCAGAAATGTATTGAAGGACCCAAAAATGGATTGAGGAACATGAAAAATTGAACTCAGGAACGCAAAAATGAATTGAGGAACCAAAAATGGATAGAGGAACCCAAAAATGGACTCAGGGACCCAAAAATGGGCTGAGGAACCTAAAAAAAGGGATAGGGACCCACAAATGGGTTGGGGACCAAAAAACGGATTGAGGGTCTAAAAAATGGATTGAGGAATCAAAAAATGGATTGAGGAACTATAAAATGGACGGAGGAACCGAAAAAAAGGGTTGAGGACCTAAAAATGGATTGAGGGTCCAAAAAATGGGTTGTGGATCCAAAAAATGGATTGAGGAACACAAAAATGGATTGAGGAACCCAAAAAAGGGTTGAGGAATGCAAAAATTGGGTCAGGTACCCAAAAATGGATTGAGGGTCCAGAAAAAGCATTCAGGAACAAAAAAATGGATTGAGGAACCCAAAAAAGTTCCGAGGAAACCAAAAATGGATTGAAGGACCAAAAAATGGATTGAGGAGCCCAAAAATGGATTGAGGAACCCAAAAATAGATTGAGGGACACAAAAATAAATTGAGAAACCCGAAAAAGGATTCAGGATCCAAAAAAAAGACTCAGAAAACCAAAAATAGACTCAGGAATCCAAAAATGGGCTGAAGAACCCAAAAATGGATTGAGGGACCAAAAGAAGATTGAGAAAACCAAAAATGGATTGAGGGTCCAAAAATTGGATTGAGGAACCCAAAAATGAATTGAGCAACACAAAAATGTTCTGAGGAAACCAAAAATGGGCTGAGCGACCCAAAAATGGGCTGAGCGACCCAAAAGTGGTCTGAGGAACCCAAAAATGGATTGAGGAATCCAAAGATGCATTGAGGGACCAAAAAATAGATTGAAGAAACAAAAAAATGGATTCATGGAGCAAAACATGGTATTAAAAACCCAAAAATGGGCTGAAGGCCCGAAAAATGGATTGAGGAGAACAAAAATGTTTTGAAGGACCCAAAAATGAATTGAGAAACACAAAAATTGAATTCAGGAACGCAAAAATGAATCGAGGAACCAAAAATGGTTTGAGGAACCCCAAAACAGACTGAGGAACCGAAAAGTGGGCTGCGGAACTCAAAAATAGTTTAAGGGAACCAAAAATGGATTGAGGAACCCAAAAATGGATTCAGTAAACCAAAAACGGATTGAGGAACCCAAAAATGGGCTGAAGAACCCAAAAGTGGATTGAGGGACCAAAACATAGATTGAGGAACCCAAAGAAGGATTGAGGGACCAAAAAATAGATTGAAGAAACAAAAAATGGATTCATGGACCAAAAAATGGATTGAAGAACCCAAAAATGGGCTGAAGTCCCGAAAAATGGATTGAGGAAACCAAAAATGTATTGAAGGACCCAAACATGGATTGAGGAATCAAAAAATGGATTGAGGAACCCAAAAATGGGCTGAGGGACCCAAAAATGGGCTGAGGGAAGCAAAAATGGATTGAGGAACGCCAAAATAGATTGAGGAACCCAAAAATGTTTTGAGGAACCCAAAAATATTCTTAGAAACACAAAAATGGGCTGACGGAACCAGAAATGGGCTGAGGGAACCAGAAATGGGCTGAGGGAACCAAAAATGGATTGAGGAACCCAAAAATGGATTGTGGAAACCAAAAATGGATAAGGAACCCAAAAATGGATTGAGGGACCCGAAAACGGATTCAGGGACCAAAAGAAGGTTCAGGAACCCAAAAATAGATTCAGGAATCCAAAAATGGGCTGAAGAACCCAAAAATGGATTGAGGGACCAAAGAAGATTGAGGAACCCAAAAATGGATTGAGAGACCAAAAAAAGGATTGAGGAACCCAAAAATGGACTGAGGTAACCAAAAATGGATTGAGGGTCCAAAAATTGGATTGAGGAACCCAAAAATGAATTGAGCAACACAAAAATGTTCTGAGGAAACCAAAAATGGGCTGAGCGACTCAAAAATGGGCTGAGCGACCCAAAAGTGGTCTGAGGAACCCAAAAATGGATTGAGGAATCCAAAGATGCATTGAGGTTCCAAAAAATAGATTGAAGAAACAAAAAATGGATTCATGGAGCAAAACATGGTATTAAAACCCTAAAAATGGGCTGAAGGCCCGAAAAATGGATTGAGGAGAACAAAAATGTTTTGAAGGACCCAAAAATGAATTGAGGAACACAAAAATTGAATTCAGGAATGCAAAAATGAATTGAGGAAACAAAAATGGTTTGAGGAACCCCAAAATAGACCGAGGAACCGAAAAATGGGCTGCGGAACACAAAAATAGTTTAAAGGGATCCAAAAATGGATTGAGGAACCCAAAAATGGATTCAGTAAACCAAAAACGGATTGAGGAACCGAAAAATGGGCTGAAGAACCCAAAAGTGGATTGAGGGACCAAAACATAGATTGAGGAACCCAAAGAAGGATTGAGGGACCAAAAAATAGATTGAAGAAACAAAAAATGGATTCATGGACCAAAAAAGGGATTGAGGAACCCAAAAATGTTCTGAGGAACCCAAAAATGGATTGAGGAACCCAAAAATGGACTGAGGGACCCAAAATTGGGCTGAGGGAACCAAAACTGCATTGAGGAAAGCCAAAATGGATTGAGGAATGCCAAAATAGATTGAGGAACCCAAAAATGTTTTGAGGAACCCAAAAATATTCTGAGAAACACAAAAATGGGCTGAGGGAACAAAAAATGGATTGAGGAACCCAAAACCAGATTGATGAACCTAAAAATGGACTGAGGAACCCAAGAATGGATTGAGGAACCCAAAAATGGATTGGGAACCCAAAAAAAAGGATAGAGGGACCACAACATAGATTCAGGAACCGAAAAATGGTCTGAGGAATGCCAAAATGTGCTGAAGGATCCCAAAATGGATTGAGGGACCCAAAAATGGATTGAGGAACCCAAAAATGGGCTGAGAGACCAAAAAATGGATTGAGGAACCCAAAAATGGATTGAAGGAAAAAAAAATGGATTGAGGAACTCAAAAATGTATAGAGGAATCGAAGAATGGATTGAGGAAACCAAAAATAACCTGAGAGAACAAAAAATCGATTCAGGATCCCAAAACTGGACTGAGGGAATCAAAAATGGATTGAGGAACGCCAAAATAAATTGAGGAACCCAAAAATGTTCTGAGAAACACAATAATGGTCTGAGGGAACCAAAAATGGGCTGAGGGAACCAAAAATGGATTGAGGAACCCAAAACCAGATTGATGAACCTAAAAATGGAAAGAGGAACCCAAGAACGGATTGAGGAACCCAAAAAAGGATTGAGGAACCCAAAAATGGATTGAGAGACCCAATAAAGGACTGAGGAACTAAAAAATGGACTGAGCTACCCAAAAATGGATTGAGGGTCCAAAAATTGGATTGAGGAACCAAAAAATGAATTGAGCAACACAAAAATGAGCTGAGGAAACCAAAAATGAGCGACCCCCAAAATGGTCTGAGGGAACCAAAAATGGATTGAGGAACTCAAAAATGGGCTGAGGGACACCAAAATTGACTGAGGAACCCCCCAAAAAATACAGGGACCCAAAAATGAGCTGAGGTATCAAGAAATGGATTGAGGGACAAAAAAACGGATTAAGCAACCCAGAAATGGGTGGAGAAACCCAAAAATGGATTGAGAAACTCAAAAATTGACTGAGGAATCAGAAAATGGATTGAGGAACCCCAAAATGGGTTGAGAATACCAAAAATGGGCTAAAGAAGCCAAAAATGGATTGAGGAACTCACAAATGGATTGAGGAATCAAAAAATGGATTAAGGAACTTAAAAATGGATTGAGGAACCCAAAAATGTTCTGAGGAAACCAAACGTGGTCTGAGGAACCCAAAAATGGGCTGAGGGACCCAAAAATGGGCTGAGGGAACCAAAAATGGATTGAGGAAATCCAAAATAGATTGAGGAACCCAAAGATGTTCTGAGGAACCCAGAAATATTCTGAGAAACACAAAAATGGCCTGAGGGAACCAAAAATGGGCTGAAGGAACCAAAAATGGATTGAGGAACACAAAAATGGATTGAGGAAATCAGAAATGTATTGAAGGACGCAAAAATGATATGAGGAACACAAAAATTGAACTCAGGAACAAAAAAAAGAAAAGAGGAACCAAAAATGGATAGAGGAACCCAAAAATGGGCTGAGGAACCTAAAAAAAGGGATAGGGACCCAAAAATGGGTTGGGGACCAAAAAATGGATTGAGGGTCTAAAAAATGGATTGAGGAATCAAAAAATGGATTGAGGAACTAAAAAATGGGCTGAGGAACCGAAAAAAAGGGCTGAGGACCTAAAAATGGATTGAGGGTCCAAAAAATGGGTTGCGGGTCCAAAAAATGGATTGAGGAACACAAAAATGGATTGAGGAACCCAAAAAAGGGTTGAGGAATGCAAAAATTGGGTCAGGTACCCAAAAATGGATTGAGGGTCCAAAAAAAGCATTCAGGAACGAAAAAATGGATTGAGGAACCCAAAAAAGTTCTGAGGAACCCAAAAATGGATTGAAGGACCCAAAAATGGATTTGAGAAACCCAAAAATGGATTGAGGAACCCAAAAATGGATTGAGGAACCCAAAAATAGATTGAGGGACACAAAAATAAATTGAGAAACCCGAAAATGGATTCAGGGTCCAAAAAAAAGATTCAGGAACCCAAAAATAGACTCAGGAATCCAAAAATAGGCTGAAGAACCCAAAAATGGATTGAGGGACCAAAAGAAGATTGAGAAACCCAAAAATGTATTGAGGGTCCAAAAATTGGATTGAGGAACCCAAAAATTAATTGAGCAAAACAAAAATGTTCTGAGGAAACCAAAAATGGGCTGAGCGACCCAAAAATGGGCTGAGCGACCCAAAAGTGGTCTGAGGAACCCAAAAATGGATTGAGGAATCCAAAGATGCATTGAGGGACCAAAAAATAGATTGAAGAAACAAAAAATGGATTCATGGAGCAAAACATGGTATTAAAACCCCAAAAATGGGCTGAAGGCCCGAAAAATGGATTGAGGAGAACAAAAACGTTTTGAAGGACCCAAAAATGAATTGAGGAACACAAAAATTGAATTCAGGAACGCAAAAATGAATCGAGTAACCAAAATTGGTTTGAGGAACCCCAAAATGGATTGAGGAAACCAGAAATGTATTGAAGGACGCAAAAATGGATTGAGGAACACAAAAGTTGAACTCAGGAACGCAAAAATGAATTGAGGAACCCAAAATCGATAGAGGAACCCAAAAATGGGCTGAGGAACCTAAAAAAAGCGATGGGGACCCTAAAATGGGCTGGGGACCAAAAAACGGATTGAGGGTCTAAAAAATGGATTGAGGAATCAAAAAATGGATTGAGGAACTAAAAAATGGGCTGAGGAAACGAAAAAAAGGGCTGAGGACCTTAAAATGGATTGAGGGTCCAGAAAATGCGTTGCGGGTACAAAAAATGATTTGAGGAACACAAAAATGGATTGAGGAACCCAAAAAAGGGTTGAGGAATCCAAAGATGCCTTGAGGGACCAAAAAATAGATTGAAGAAACAAAAAAATGGATTCATGGAGCAAAACATGGTATTAAAACCCCCAAAATGGGCTGAAGGCCCGAAAAATGGATTGAGGAGAACAAAAATGTTTTGAAGGACCCAAAAATGAATTGAGGAACACAAAAATTGAATTCAGGAACGCAAAAATGAATTGAGGAACCAAAAATGGTTTGAGGAACCCCAAAATAGACTGAGGAACCGAAAAATGGGCTGCGGAACCCAAAAATAGTTTAAGGGACCCAAAAATGGATTGAGGAACCCAAAAATGGATTCAGTAAACCAAAAACGGATTGAGGAACCGAAAAATGGGCTGAAGAACCCAAAAGTGGATTGAGGGACCAAAACATAGATTGAGGAACCCAAAGAAGGATTGAGGGACCAAAAAATAGATTGAAGAAACAAAAAATGGATTCATGGACCAAAAAATGGATTGAAGAACCCAAAAATGGGCTGAAGTCCCGAAAAATGGATTGAGGAAACCAAAAATGTATTGAAGGACCCAAACATGGATTGAGGAATCAAAAAATGGATTGAGGAACTTAAAAATGGATTGAGGAACCCAAAAATGGACTGAGGGACCCAAAAATGGGCTGAGGGAAGCGAAAATGGTTTGAGGAACGCCAAAATAGATTGAGGAAACCAAAAATGTTTTGAGGAAGCCAAAAATATTCTGAGAAACACAAAAATGGGCTGAGGGAACCAAAAATGGGCTGAGGGAACCAAAAATGGTTTGAGGAACCCAAAAATGGATTGAGGAAACCAAAAATGGATTAAGGAACCCAAAAATGGATTGAGGGACCCGAAAACGGATTCAGGGACCAAAAAAAAGGTTCAGGAACCCAAAAATAGATTCAGGAATCCAAAAATGGGCTGAAGAACCCAAAAATGGATTGAGGGACCAAAAGAAGATTGAGGAACCCAAAAATGGATTGAGAGACCAAAAAAAGGATTGAGGAACCCAAAAATGGACTGAGGTAACCAAAAATGGATTGAGGGTCCAAAAATTGGATTGAGGAACCCAAAAATGAATTGAGCAACACAAAAATGTTCTGAGGAAACCAAAAATGGGCTGAGCGACCCAAAAATGGGCTGAGCGACCCAAAAGTGGTCTGAGGAACCCAAAAATGGATTGAGGAATCCAAAGATGCATTGAGGTTCCAAAAAATAGATTGAAGAAACAAAAAATGGATTCATGGAGCAAAAAAGGGATTGAGGAAGCCAAAAATGTTCTGAGGAACCCAAAAATGGATTGAGGAACCCAAAAACAGACTGAGGGACCCAAAAATGGGCTGAGGGAACCAAAACTGCATTGAGGAAAGCCAAAATGGATTGAGGAATGCCAAAACAGATTGAGGAACCCAAAAATGTTTTGAGGAACCCAAAAATATTCTGAGAAACACAAAAATGAGCTGAGGGAACCAAAAATGGATTGAGGAACCCAAAACCAGATTGATGAACCTAAAAATGGACTGAGGAACCCAAGAATGGATTGAGGAACCCAAAAGTGGATTGGGAACCCAAAAAAAAGGATAGAGGGACCAAAACATAGATTCAGGAACCGAAAAATGGTCTGAGGAATGCCAAAATGTGCTGAAGGATCCCAAAATGGATTGAGGGACCCAAAAATGGATTGAGGAACCCAAAAATGGGCTGAGAGACCAAAAAATGGATTGAGGAACCCAAAAATGGATTGAAGGAAAAAAAAATGGATTGAGGAACTCAAAAATGTATAGAGGAATCGAAGAATGGATTGAGGAAACCAAAAATATCCTGAGAGACCAAAAAATTGATTCAGGAACCCAAAAATGGACTGAGGGAATCAAAAATGGATTGAGGAACGCCAAAATAAATTGAGGAACCCAAAAATGTTCTGAGAAACACAATAATGGGCTGAGGGAACCAAAAATGGGCTGAGGGAACCAAAAATGGATTGAGGAACCCAAAACCAGATTGATGAACCTAAAAATGGAAAGAGGAACCCAAGAATGGATTGAGGAACCCCAAAAAGGATTGAGGAACCCAAAAATGGATTGAGAGACCCAATAAAGGACTGAGGAACTAAAAAATGGACTGAGCTACCCAAAAATGGATTGAGGGTCCAAAAATTGGATTGAGGAACCAAAAAATGAATTGAGTAACACAAAAATGAGCTGAGGAAACCAAAAATGAGCGACCCCCAAAATGGTCTGAGGGAACCAAAAATGGATTGAGGAACTCAAAAATGGGCTGAGGGACACCAAAATTGACTGAGGAACCCCCCAAAAAATACAGGGACCCAAAAATGAGCTGAGGTATCAAGAAATGGATTGAGGGACAAAAAAACGGATTAAGCAACCCAGAAATGGGTGGAGAAACCCAAAAATGGATTGAGAAACTCAAAAATTGACTGAGGAATCAAAAAATGGATTGAGGAACCCCAAAATGGGTTGAGAATACCAAAAATGGGCTAAAGAAGCCAAAAATGGATTGAGGAACTCACAAATGGATTGAGGAATCAAAAAATGGATTGAGGAACTTAAAAATGGATTGAGGAACCCAAAAATGTTCTGAGGAAACCAAACGTGGTCTGAGGAACCCAAAAATGGGCTGAGGGACCCAAAAATGGGCTGAGGGAACCAAAAATGGATTGAGGAAATCCAAAATAGATTGAGGAACCCAAAAATGTTCTGAGGAACCCAGAAATATTCTGAGAAACACAAAAATGGGCTGAGGAACCAAAAAATGGGCTGAGGAACCCAAAAATGGGCTGAAGTCCTGAAAAATGGATTGAGGAAACCAGAAATGTATTGAAGGACCCAAAAATGGATTGAGGAACATGAAAAATTGAACTCAGGAACGCAAAAATGACTTGAGGAACCAAAAATGGATAGAGGAACCCAAAAATGGACTCAGGGACCCAAAAATGGGCTGAGGAACCTAAAAAAGGGGATAGGGACCCACAAATGGGTTGGGGACCAAAAAACGGATTGAGGGTCTCAAAAATGGATTGAGGAATCAAAAAATGGATTGAGGAACTATAAAATGGACGGAGGAACCGAAAAAAAGGGTTGAGGACCTAAAAATGGATTGAGGGTCCAAAAAATGGGTTGCGGGTCCAAAAAATGGATTGAGGAACACAAAAATGGATTGAGGAACCCAAAAAAGGGTTGATGAATGCAAAAATTGGGTCAGGTACCCAAAAATGGATTGAGGGTCCAGAAAAAGCATTCAGGAACGAAAAAATGGATTGAGGACCCCAAAAAAGTTCCGAGGAACCCAAAAATGGATTGAAGGACCAAAAAATGGATTGAGGAGCCCAAAAATGGATTGAGCAACCCAAAAATAGATTGAGGGACACAAAAATAAATTGAGAAACCCGAAAACGGATTCAGGATCCAAAAAAAAGACTCAGGAACCCAAAAATAGACTCAGGAATCCAAAAATGGGCTGAAGAACCCAAAAATGGATTGAGGGACCAAAAGAAGATTGAGAAACCCAAAAATGGATTGAGGGTCCAAAAATTGGATTGAGGAACCCAAAAATGAATTGAGCAACACAAAAATGTTCTGAGGAAACCAAAAATGGGCTGAGCGACCCAAAAATGGGCTGAGCGACCCAAAAGTGGTCTGAGGAACCCAAAAATGGATTGAGGAATCCAAAGATGCATTGAGGTTCCAAAAAATAGATTGAAGAAACAAAAAATGGATTCATGGAGCAAAAAAGGGATTGAGGAAGCCAAAAATGTTCTGAGGAACCCAAAAATGGATTGAGGAACCCAAAAACAGACTGAGGGACCCAAAAATGGGCTGAGGGAACCAAAACTGCATTGAGGAAAGCCAAAATGGATTGAGGAATGCCAAAACAGATTGAGGAACCCAAAAATGTTTTGAGGAACCCAAAAATATTCTGAGAAACACAAAAATGAGCTGAGGGAACCAAAAATGGATTGAGGAACCCAAAACCAGATTGATGAACCTAAAAATGGACTGAGGAACCCAAGAATGGATTGAGGAACCCAAAAGTGGATTGGGAACCCAAAAAAAAGGATAGAGGGACCAAAACATAGATTCAGGAACCGAAAAATGGTCTGAGGAATGCCAAAATGTGCTGAAGGATCCCAAAATGGATTGAGGGACCCAAAAATGGATTGAGGAACCCAAAAATGGGCTGAGAGACCAAAAAATGGATTGAGGAACCCAAAAATGGATTGAAGGAAAAAAAAATGGATTGAGGAACTCAAAAATGTATAGAGGAATCGAAGAATGGATTGAGGAAACCAAAAATATCCTGAGAGACCAAAAAATTGATTCAGGAACCCAAAAATGGACTGAGGGAATCAAAAATGGATTGAGGAACGCCAAAATAAATTGAGGAACCCAAAAATGTTCTGAGAAACACAATAATGGGCTGAGGGAACCAAAAATGGGCTGAGGGAACCAAAAATGGATTGAGGAACCCAAAACCAGATTGATGAACCTAAAAATGGAAAGAGGAACCCAAGAATGGATTGAGGAACCCCAAAAAGGATTGAGGAACCCAAAAATGGATTGAGAGACCCAATAAAGGACTGAGGAACTAAAAAATGGACTGAGCTACCCAAAAATGGATTGAGGGTCCAAAAATTGGATTGAGGAACCAAAAAATGAATTGAGTAACACAAAAATGAGCTGAGGAAACCAAAAATGAGCGACCCCCAAAATGGTCTGAGGGAACCAAAAATGGATTGAGGAACTCAAAAATGGGCTGAGGGACACCAAAATTGACTGAGGAACCCCCCAAAAAATACAGGGACCCAAAAATGAGCTGAGGTATCAAGAAATGGATTGAGGGACAAAAAAACGGATTAAGCAACCCAGAAATGGGTGGAGAAACCCAAAAATGGATTGAGAAACTCAAAAATTGACTGAGGAATCAAAAAATGGATTGAGGAACCCCAAAATGGGTTGAGAATACCAAAAATGGGCTAAAGAAGCCAAAAATGGATTGAGGAACTCACAAATGGATTGAGGAATCAAAAAATGGATTGAGGAACTTAAAAATGGATTGAGGAACCCAAAAATGTTCTGAGGAAACCAAACGTGGTCTGAGGAACCCAAAAATGGGCTGAGGGACCCAAAAATGGGCTGAGGGAACCAAAAATGGATTGAGGAAATCCAAAATAGATTGAGGAACCCAAAAATGTTCTGAGGAACCCAGAAATATTCTGAGAAACACAAAAATGGGCTGAGGAACCAAAAAATGGGCTGAGGAACCCAAAAATGGGCTGAAGTCCTGAAAAATGGATTGAGGAAACCAGAAATGTATTGAAGGACCCAAAAATGGATTGAGGAACATGAAAAATTGAACTCAGGAACGCAAAAATGACTTGAGGAACCAAAAATGGATAGAGGAACCCAAAAATGGACTCAGGGACCCAAAAATGGGCTGAGGAACCTAAAAAAGGGGATAGGGACCCACAAATGGGTTGGGGACCAAAAAACGGATTGAGGGTCTCAAAAATGGATTGAGGAATCAAAAAATGGATTGAGGAACTATAAAATGGACGGAGGAACCGAAAAAAAGGGTTGAGGACCTAAAAATGGATTGAGGGTCCAAAAAATGGGTTGCGGGTCCAAAAAATGGATTGAGGAACACAAAAATGGATTGAGGAACCCAAAAAAGGGTTGATGAATGCAAAAATTGGGTCAGGTACCCAAAAATGGATTGAGGGTCCAGAAAAAGCATTCAGGAACGAAAAAATGGATTGAGGACCCCAAAAAAGTTCCGAGGAACCCAAAAATGGATTGAAGGACCAAAAAATGGATTGAGGAGCCCAAAAATGGATTGAGCAACCCAAAAATAGATTGAGGGACACAAAAATAAATTGAGAAACCCGAAAACGGATTCAGGATCCAAAAAAAAGACTCAGGAACCCAAAAATAGACTCAGGAATCCAAAAATGGGCTGAAGAACCCAAAAATGGATTGAGGGACCAAAAGAAGATTGAGAAACCCAAAAATGGATTGAGGGTCCAAAAATTGGATTGAGGAACCCAAAAATGAATTGAGCAACACAAAAATGTTCTGAGGAAACCAAAAATGGGCTGAGCGACCCAAAAATGGGCTGAGCGACCCAAAAGTGGGCTGAGGAACCCAAAAATGGATTGAGGAATCCAAAGATGCATTGAGGTTCCAAAAAATAGATTGAAGAAACAAAAAATGGATTCATGGAGCAAATAATGGTATTAAAACCCTAAAAATGGGCTGAAGGCCCGAAAAATGGATTGAGGAGAACAAAAATATTTTGAAGGACCCAAAAATGAATTGAGGAACACAAAAATTGAATTCAGGAACGCAAAAATGAATTGAGGAACCAAAAATGTTTTGAGGAACCCCAAAATAGACTGAGGAACCGAAAAATGGGCTGCGGAACCCAAAAATAGTTTAAAGGGACCCAAAAATGGATTGAGGAACCCAAAACTGGATTCAGTAAACCAAAAACGGATTGAGGAACCCAAAAATGGGCTGAAGAACCCAAAAGTGGATTGAGGGACCAAAACATAGATTGAGGAACCCAAAGAAGGATTGAGGGACCAAAAAATAGATTGAAGAAACAAAAAATGGATTCATGGACCAAAAAATGGATTGAAGAACCCAAAAATGGGCTGAAGTCCCGAAAAATGGATTGAGGAAACCAAAAATGTATTGAAGGACCCAAACATGGATTGAGGAATCAAAAAATGGATTGAGGAACTTAAAAATGGATTGAGGAACCCAAAAATGGACTGAGGGACCCAAAAATGGGCTGAGGGAAGCGAAAATGGTTTGAGGAACGCCAAAATAGATTGAGGAAACCAAAAATGTTTTGAGGAAGCCAAAAATATTCTGAGAAACACAAAAATGGGCTGAGGGAACCAAAAATGGGCTGAGGGAACCAAAAATGGTTTGAGGAACCCAAAAATGGATTGAGGAAACCAAAAATGGATTAAGGAACCCAAAAATGGATTGAGGGACCCGAAAACGGATTCAGGGACCAAAAAAAAGGTTCAGGAACCCAAAAATAGATTCAGGAATCCAAAAATGGGCTGAAGAACCCAAAAATGGATTGAGGGACCAAAAGAAGATTGAGGAACCCAAAAATGGATTGAGAGACCAAAAAAAGGATTGAGGAACCCAAAAATGGACTGAGGTAACCAAAAATGGATTGAGGGTCCAAAAATTGGATTGAGGAACCCAAAAATGAATTGAGCAACACAAAAATGTTCTGAGGAAACCAAAAATGGGCTGAGCGACCCAAAAATGGGCTGAGCGACCCAAAAGTGGTCTGAGGAACCCAAAAATGGATTGAGGAATCCAAAGATGCATTGAGGTTCCAAAAAATAGATTGAAGAAACAAAAAATGGATTCATGGAGCAAAAAAGGGATTGAGGAAGCCAAAAATGTTCTGAGGAACCCAAAAATGGATTGAGGAACCCAAAAACAGACTGAGGGACCCAAAAATGGGCTGAGGGAACCAAAACTGCATTGAGGAAAGCCAAAATGGATTGAGGAATGCCAAAACAGATTGAGGAACCCAAAAATGTTTTGAGGAACCCAAAAATATTCTGAGAAACACAAAAATGAGCTGAGGGAACCAAAAATGGATTGAGGAACCCAAAACCAGATTGATGAACCTAAAAATGGACTGAGGAACCCAAGAATGGATTGAGGAACCCAAAAGTGGATTGGGAACCCAAAAAAAAGGATAGAGGGACCAAAACATAGATTCAGGAACCGAAAAATGGTCTGAGGAATGCCAAAATGTGCTGAAGGATCCCAAAATGGATTGAGGGACCCAAAAATGGATTGAGGAACCCAAAAATGGGCTGAGAGACCAAAAAATGGATTGAGGAACCCAAAAATGGATTGAAGGAAAAAAAAATGGATTGAGGAACTCAAAAATGTATAGAGGAATCGAAGAATGGATTGAGGAAACCAAAAATATCCTGAGAGACCAAAAAATTGATTCAGGAACCCAAAAATGGACTGAGGGAATCAAAAATGGATTGAGGAACGCCAAAATAAATTGAGGAACCCAAAAATGTTCTGAGAAACACAATAATGGGCTGAGGGAACCAAAAATGGGCTGAGGGAACCAAAAATGGATTGAGGAACCCAAAACCAGATTGATGAACCTAAAAATGGAAAGAGGAACCCAAGAATGGATTGAGGAACCCCAAAAAGGATTGAGGAACCCAAAAATGGATTGAGAGACCCAATAAAGGACTGAGGAACTAAAAAATGGACTGAGCTACCCAAAAATGGATTGAGGGTCCAAAAATTGGATTGAGGAACCAAAAAATGAATTGAGTAACACAAAAATGAGCTGAGGAAACCAAAAATGAGCGACCCCCAAAATGGTCTGAGGGAACCAAAAATGGATTGAGGAACTCAAAAATGGGCTGAGGGACACCAAAATTGACTGAGGAACCCCCCAAAAAATACAGGGACCCAAAAATGAGCTGAGGTATCAAGAAATGGATTGAGGGACAAAAAAACGGATTAAGCAACCCAGAAATGGGTGGAGAAACCCAAAAATGGATTGAGAAACTCAAAAATTGACTGAGGAATCAAAAAATGGATTGAGGAACCCCAAAATGGGTTGAGAATACCAAAAATGGGCTAAAGAAGCCAAAAATGGATTGAGGAACTCACAAATGGATTGAGGAATCAAAAAATGGATTGAGGAACTTAAAAATGGATTGAGGAACCCAAAAATGTTCTGAGGAAACCAAACGTGGTCTGAGGAACCCAAAAATGGGCTGAGGGACCCAAAAATGGGCTGAGGGAACCAAAAATGGATTGAGGAAATCCAAAATAGATTGAGGAACCCAAAAATGTTCTGAGGAACCCAGAAATATTCTGAGAAACACAAAAATGGGCTGAGGAACCAAAAAATGGGCTGAGGAACCCAAAAATGGGCTGAAGTCCTGAAAAATGGATTGAGGAAACCAGAAATGTATTGAAGGACCCAAAAATGGATTGAGGAACATGAAAAATTGAACTCAGGAACGCAAAAATGACTTGAGGAACCAAAAATGGATAGAGGAACCCAAAAATGGACTCAGGGACCCAAAAATGGGCTGAGGAACCTAAAAAAGGGGATAGGGACCCACAAATGGGTTGGGGACCAAAAAACGGATTGAGGGTCTCAAAAATGGATTGAGGAATCAAAAAATGGATTGAGGAACTATAAAATGGACGGAGGAACCGAAAAAAAGGGTTGAGGACCTAAAAATGGATTGAGGGTCCAAAAAATGGGTTGCGGGTCCAAAAAATGGATTGAGGAACACAAAAATGGATTGAGGAACCCAAAAAAGGGTTGATGAATGCAAAAATTGGGTCAGGTACCCAAAAATGGATTGAGGGTCCAGAAAAAGCATTCAGGAACGAAAAAATGGATTGAGGACCCCAAAAAAGTTCCGAGGAACCCAAAAATGGATTGAAGGACCAAAAAATGGATTGAGGAGCCCAAAAATGGATTGAGCAACCCAAAAATAGATTGAGGGACACAAAAATAAATTGAGAAACCCGAAAACGGATTCAGGATCCAAAAAAAAGACTCAGGAACCCAAAAATAGACTCAGGAATCCAAAAATGGGCTGAAGAACCCAAAAATGGATTGAGGGACCAAAAGAAGATTGAGAAACCCAAAAATGGATTGAGGGTCCAAAAATTGGATTGAGGAACCCAAAAATGAATTGAGCAACACAAAAATGTTCTGAGGAAACCAAAAATGGGCTGAGCGACCCAAAAATGGGCTGAGCGACCCAAAAGTGGTCTGAGGAACCCAAAAATGGATTGAGGAATCCAAAGATGCATTGAGGTTCCAAAAAATAGATTGAAGAAACAAAAAATGGATTCATGGAGCAAAAAAGGGATTGAGGAAGCCAAAAATGTTCTGAGGAACCCAAAAATGGATTGAGGAACCCAAAAACAGACTGAGGGACCCAAAAATGGGCTGAGGGAACCAAAACTGCATTGAGGAAAGCCAAAATGGATTGAGGAATGCCAAAACAGATTGAGGAACCCAAAAATGTTTTGAGGAACCCAAAAATATTCTGAGAAACACAAAAATGAGCTGAGGGAACCAAAAATGGATTGAGGAACCCAAAACCAGATTGATGAACCTAAAAATGGACTGAGGAACCCAAGAATGGATTGAGGAACCCAAAAGTGGATTGGGAACCCAAAAAAAAGGATAGAGGGACCAAAACATAGATTCAGGAACCGAAAAATGGTCTGAGGAATGCCAAAATGTGCTGAAGGATCCCAAAATGGATTGAGGGACCCAAAAATGGATTGAGGAACCCAAAAATGGGCTGAGAGACCAAAAAATGGATTGAGGAACCCAAAAATGGATTGAAGGAAAAAAAAATGGATTGAGGAACTCAAAAATGTATAGAGGAATCGAAGAATGGATTGAGGAAACCAAAAATATCCTGAGAGACCAAAAAATTGATTCAGGAACCCAAAAATGGACTGAGGGAATCAAAAATGGATTGAGGAACGCCAAAATAAATTGAGGAACCCAAAAATGTTCTGAGAAACACAATAATGGGCTGAGGGAACCAAAAATGGGCTGAGGGAACCAAAAATGGATTGAGGAACCCAAAACCAGATTGATGAACCTAAAAATGGAAAGAGGAACCCAAGAATGGATTGAGGAACCCCAAAAAGGATTGAGGAACCCAAAAATGGATTGAGAGACCCAATAAAGGACTGAGGAACTAAAAAATGGACTGAGCTACCCAAAAATGGATTGAGGGTCCAAAAATTGGATTGAGGAACCAAAAAATGAATTGAGTAACACAAAAATGAGCTGAGGAAACCAAAAATGAGCGACCCCCAAAATGGTCTGAGGGAACCAAAAATGGATTGAGGAACTCAAAAATGGGCTGAGGGACACCAAAATTGACTGAGGAACCCCCCAAAAAATACAGGGACCCAAAAATGAGCTGAGGTATCAAGAAATGGATTGAGGGACAAAAAAACGGATTAAGCAACCCAGAAATGGGTGGAGAAACCCAAAAATGGATTGAGAAACTCAAAAATTGACTGAGGAATCAAAAAATGGATTGAGGAACCCCAAAATGGGTTGAGAATACCAAAAATGGGCTAAAGAAGCCAAAAATGGATTGAGGAACTCACAAATGGATTGAGGAATCAAAAAATGGATTGAGGAACTTAAAAATGGATTGAGGAACCCAAAAATGTTCTGAGGAAACCAAACGTGGTCTGAGGAACCCAAAAATGGGCTGAGGGACCCAAAAATGGGCTGAGGGAACCAAAAATGGATTGAGGAAATCCAAAATAGATTGAGGAACCCAAAAATGTTCTGAGGAACCCAGAAATATTCTGAGAAACACAAAAATGGGCTGAGGAACCAAAAAATGGGCTGAGGAACCCAAAAATGGGCTGAAGTCCTGAAAAATGGATTGAGGAAACCAGAAATGTATTGAAGGACCCAAAAATGGATTGAGGAACATGAAAAATTGAACTCAGGAACGCAAAAATGACTTGAGGAACCAAAAATGGATAGAGGAACCCAAAAATGGACTCAGGGACCCAAAAATGGGCTGAGGAACCTAAAAAAGGGGATAGGGACCCACAAATGGGTTGGGGACCAAAAAACGGATTGAGGGTCTCAAAAATGGATTGAGGAATCAAAAAATGGATTGAGGAACTATAAAATGGACGGAGGAACCGAAAAAAAGGGTTGAGGACCTAAAAATGGATTGAGGGTCCAAAAAATGGGTTGCGGGTCCAAAAAATGGATTGAGGAACACAAAAATGGATTGAGGAACCCAAAAAAGGGTTGATGAATGCAAAAATTGGGTCAGGTACCCAAAAATGGATTGAGGGTCCAGAAAAAGCATTCAGGAACGAAAAAATGGATTGAGGAACCCAAAAAAGTTCCGAGGAACCCAAAAATGGATTGAAGGACCAAAAAATGGATTGAGGAGCCCAAAAATGGATTGAGCAACCCAAAAATAGATTGAGGGACACAAAAATAAATTGAGAAACCCGAAAACGGATTCAGGATCCAAAAAAAAGACTCAGGAACCCAAAAATAGACTCAGGAATCCAAAAATGGGCTGAAGAACCCAAAAATGGATTGAGGGACCAAAAGAAGATTGAGAAACCCAAAAATGGATTGAGGGTCCAAAAATTGGATTGAGGAACCCAAAAATGAATTGAGCAACACAAAAATGTTCTGAGGAAACCAAAAATGGGCTGAGCGACCCAAAAATGGGCTGAGCGACCCAAAAGTGGGCTGAGGAACCCAAAAATGGATTGAGGAATCCAAAGATGCATTGAGGTTCCAAAAAATAGATTGAAGAAACAAAAAATGGATTCATGGAGCAAATAATGGTATTAAAACCCTAAAAATGGGCTGAAGGCCCGAAAAATGGATTGAGGAGAACAAAAATATTTTGAAGGACCCAAAAATGAATTGAGGAACACAAAAATTGAATTCAGGAATGCAAAAATGAATTGAGGAAACAAAAATGGTTTGAGGAACCCCAAAACAGACCGAGGAACCGAAAAATGGGCTGCGGAACACAAAAATAGTTTAAAGGGATCCAAAAATGGATTGAGGAACCCAAAAAATGGATTCAGTAAACCAAAAACGGATTGAGGAACCGAAAAATGGGCTGAAGAACCCAAAAGTGGATTGAGGGACCAAAACATAGATTGAGGAACCCAAAGAAGGATTGAGGGACCAAAAAATAGATTGAAGAAACAAAAAATGGATTCATGGACCAAAAAATGGATTGAAGAACCCAAAAATGGGCTGAAGTTCCGAAAAATGGATTGAGGAAACCAAAAATGTATTGAAGGACCCAAACATGGATTGAGGAATCAAAAAATGGATTGAGGAACTTAAAAATGGATTGAGGAACCCAAAAATGGACTGAGGGACCGAAAAATG